>CATIWO010010106.1:0-22916 GCA_949673435.1 Macaranga tanarius | reverse complement strand
CTTGAAAACTCTTGTTATTGGTTTTGTGTTGAGCCAAGAAAAACACTCTTGTTTATATAGTTTGATCAGTTGAGCTTTAAAACTCATCTTATTGTAACACAATCTAATAATAAGATTGGTGTTGGTGTTGAAAATCCTAATTTGGGGATAAGTTAGGTGGAGATGTAGGATTATTGATAATCCGAACTCCTTAAATCTCTTATGTTGTGGATTAAAATTGTTGATTCAATTTCTATTCCTTTAATTAACTTTTTTTTCACCCTATTCACCCCCCCTCTAGGGCTTTTCACTTGTTATTTAGTCACTCTCTACACTTAAATGGAAAAAGAAGAAGAAGTTAAATCCTTAGTCCTTTTCAAGTACTTAAAGATAGTCTTAACTGTCGTCCAATGCTCTAAGTTTAGGTTAGATTAAATTCTACTAATTGCATTAACAACATAGGCAATATCCGACCTGATACACAATATATCATACATAAGTCTTCCTATAGCCAAAGCATAATTGAACCTTGGCCATCTATTCTATCTCCTCAGGTGTCTTAGTTTGGATAGGTTCCATCATGTCTAAATGGTAATAATCCTCTCTTGGAATTAAACATGTTGAACCTCTTTAACACCTCTTCCAAGTAAATACTTTGAGATAAACCTATCGTTCTCTTCGATCTATAGACTCGAATTCCGATGATATAAGTAGTTTTCCCTAAGTCTTTTATCGATAAGGTTTTAGACAATCATACCTTCACAGAAGTAAGCATACTAACATCAGTAAATCGGCTACAAATATTGAAATGCCCTTATTATTTAAAGTTCAAACACTTGATTATAGGCATATGTACTTGTATGAATATATCATTGTAGGTGGCATGGTTCATCACGCGCCCAAGTATTTGGCAACTACGACACTGTGCGGGCTTAGGACCCACTAGGAGTACAAGTTTGGGCCTTTTGATGGGCTTTGGTTGGAGAATGGAGTCACCACCCGGGTGATATCTGGGACACACTATACAACAACTAGATCCCACGGAAGGAGCCCAGTAGCCATCCTCAGAGATTGGGTCTAGAAATTGGGTATGAACTTTTGAATGGCCAACCCAATCTTGCGATCGGCCTCCGTTGTATTTTATATTTTATTATTTTTAATTATTTAATTATTCATTTGATTATATACAAATGGCTGTTTCATCCGAACAATTTCTAAATTTTATAATTTAGTCAAATTTTGTTAAATTAGTCTATTTTCATATAATTATATCATGATTCACCAAATCCATACACCATTCACAATAAACATAATAATAATCAAAATAATAAAAATTAAAAGCACACACAAAGAAAGGAGGGAGAAGAAAAGAATTAAAACTTGATTATAACAAAAATAAAAATAAGTAGCAAAAGTAAATTGAAATTTAAATCTACATTTAGTAGCTATTAAGCCACCAATAATTCTGATCTGCAAAATAAATTCTCATGAAACAATTAAATAAATAAAATAAAAAATAATGTAAAAGACTGTGAACTGCCGCTGGAGTTTTCCAAGCGGCACAGAAGCGGCGCCTCTTTGCTGTTTAACGGTCCAAAAAATTTAAAAAAGGCAGGCATCACCTCTGTAACTTTTGACAGATTACGAAATTAAAAATTGAACGGAAAATGGATGAAGAATTTTACTGAAAGTAATTTGGTCCTCAGAATTTGATTATGAACCATATAACAGCACATATTCTTATCTCTAACTCCCGTCCAATTGAATTTCTTTCTCTGATTTTTCTCTTTTTTTTTCTACTTCTCTTTTCAATGTCCTTTTTTCTTATTTTTTCTTCTGTTCTTTTTTTAGTCCATTTTTTCCTCCCCCATTTATATAAACTTTTAATCTCTTAAATCCACTTTAATCTCCCTCTCTCTTCCACTTCCTCTCCCATGAACGTGGGAGAAAAGTTACAAAATGTGAAGAATTCCATGTTCTGTAATTAATGGCTTTTAATCTTTTTTTTTTAACTAGTAGAGGCGTCGCCTCTTCACATAGGCGGCACCTCTATGTTCTGGCCTATGGGCCTTTTTAGGCTTAGTTTAACTGGGCTTTGAGATATTTGGGCTCTGATGGGTTTTGGGCATTATTTTGGGTTAAGTGTATTTGGATTTTCCTCAAGTGGACTGTTTGGGCTTCCCTCAGATGGGCCAGAATTTAATTTTTACTGAGTTGGGCTTAATTTCTCAATTTTATCACTGAGCTTTTGCCTCGCGGGCCGGGCTAGGCTATGTGTCCACAGTTTGTCTCCTACTTTTTTAAAAATCAAAATGCAAGCAATGTAATGAGATTTATAGAAAAGCACATGCAAGCATTGTAATGATTCATGAAAAAGCATAAGTATTAAAAATGAAGAAAGATTCTAATCTTCGTAGTAAGATTCATTAGAAAAGATTGTAATTTTCAGAGCTAGGTATCAGAAAAGGGTTTTGATTTAGTTCCGTTAACCTTGATGTTCAAAATTAAGAGGCTTTCAATCAAAAAAATAGTCTCGTACCGTCAACCTTGATGTACAAATTAAGAGATTAGAGACTTGTTGCTAAGGTTTTCATCCATCATCATCGGAGTTAACTATCCGAGAGGACATCCTAAACTATCTCCGTTAGCCTTGATGTTCAAAATCAAGAGGATATGATTTGAAAAATAACTTCAAACCGTCTACCTTGATGTTCAAAATTAAGAGATTTTAAAAAAAAAAAACACTTTAAGCCGTCAACCTTGATGTACAAATCAAGAGGCTTTTTTAATCATGAAAAATAGTAATTATCTTTTCAAGATAAAAACTTTATAACCACTTCGAGTGTCAGATGAGAGCAAATAGAATGAGCCATATAACTACTTCAAGTGTCAGATGAGATCAAACAAAATAAGCCTCATACACATTTTGGGTGTCAGACGAAAATAAATGAAATGAGCTATATAACCACTTCGAGCATCAGACAAAAATAGATGAATGAGCCGTATAGTCACCTCGGGTGTCAGGCAAAAATAAATGAAATGAGCTGTATAGCCACCTCGGACGTCTGGTAAAAATAAATAAAATGAGTTGTATAGCCATTTTAAGCATCAAATGAAAATAGATGAAATGATCCATATAACCACATCTGACGTTAGCGCAAAAATAAATAAAATGAGCCGTATAGCCACTTCGAGCATCAGGCGAAAACAGATGAAATAAGCTGTATAGTCACCTTAGGTGTCAGATGAAAATAAATAAAATGAGTCATCTAGCCACTTCGGACATCAGGCGAAAATAGATGAATGAGCCGTATAGCCACTTCGGGTGTTTAGGCGAAAAGCAAGTAAAATAAGTCGTATAGCCACTTAGGGCGTTTAGACAAAAAAGTAAGTAAAATGAGTTGTATAACCACTTCGGGTGTTTAGGTAAAAAACAAGTGAAATGAGCCGTATAGCCACTTCAAGCGTCAGGTAAAAAGCAAGTAAAATGAGCCGTATAGCCACTTCGAGCGTCAGACGAAAAGCATTGTCCAAAAAGAATTTTATAAAATGGTTGTCAACCTTTGTAAAACACATTTTATAAATAACTGAGCTGATACATGTATGATTATAATACTCAAAAACTTACGAAAGTAATTTTAATAAATACAACTTCGTGTGATACATGTATGTATGAGATTCAAAATTAAGTTTTGCAAAACGATTGATTAGGTAAATGCCTCCTCTATTTAGAGCCGATCTTTGGGACTAATTTTATTTTTTATTATAGAATCCAAATTGAAAAATTGAGTTTATCTCATACTACTTTTGAGACTAGGGTTATTGTAAACAAAAATTGAGACCCTCTATGGTTAGACTGGGATGATAATTACAATAAGTGCCTCTTGGCTTGATTGTGTTCTCAGAATGCTTGAGTGTTGCAGGACTATCAAAGAGACACTTCATTTACCCCCTCAGTAAAACTCTACTATCCTTAAAGCTTACATGATTGCCCTCCAATAAGATTCTGTTGCTCTTAAAGTTAATATGACTGCCCCCAACTTAAAATTGCAACTAATTTTATTTTATATTCCATCTTTTGCCTAGGCCACCATCTTTTGAGAGTTTTCGAACCTAGCTGGGTCTTTCATTTATTTATTTTTTATTTTTTATTTCTCCTCTTTTACCTAAGCTGCCCTCTTTTTGAGAGTTTTCGAACCTAGTTGGGTGGTTACAAAATTAAGCTGATGATTAACCACTGTTTTTATCATGCTTGTTGCTGGTTTGTTTGATATCCATGCTGCCGTAATATGCTTGCTACTCCCTGCTTGACGCCTATGTTGCTGACTTTTCTAATGTTTATATTGCCACTTTTAGCTGCTGATGATTCAAAAAACCATGTCTAACACTTCGTGTGTTAATATCATATCAATCATGCTCATCTTATATAATCACGCATTTGTTATAACTGTACACACTACATTATGTCTATTATTGACAGCCTCTTACAGGTTTTCTGGTCAACTATTTTTTAGCTCATAATTGGCAAGGATTTTTTAGAATTGGCGAAAATGAGTGTTGGAACTGAAATTTTCAAGGATTGAATAGGAATTGACTTTTCAAAAATGGGTGGCACTCGGTAAAATATAACTAGGGATTTCTCTTTTTCTTACTTTTCCCCTTCCTCTTATTTTTTCCTTTTCTTTTTTTTTCTTTTCTTTTCTTTCTTTTCTCTTTTTTTTTTTCATTGGTTTTTGGAAAGGATCAATTTATTTTGTATAGAGGAGAAGCTAAAGTTTGTGATGCCCAAAGGAAAATTAAAAGTTGATCCTGACATTTAGCCATTTTTTATTCGATGGTATTTTTCTTTCTTTTCTCTCTCTCATTCAAGCATAATATAGTGTGAATAATCATAAAAAATTTGAAATCACATAAATAAGGCAATCTGACATTCATTAACATAAAAAGATAGAAAACTTACAGTAAAATATTGTTCTGATTTATTACAGCCATAAGAGACAACTATAGTCATTTATGAATATTCAACTTCAAGTCAGTTTTAATTTTTACACCAAAGCGGTATAATTCTTCAAAGTTTCTTATACCTATATTTTTCAACTTATCGGCAATGGGTGGAATACAGACTTCTGCAGCTATAAGTAGTTGATCGGATTTTGCAGTTCTATGCTTCATCTGGCTAGTTTTTCTCTCTATCTAATTAGAAAGCCTGTGAATGATTCTTTAGGTTCTTGCCTTATATTCTATAACTCTTGAAGAGAGACCTCAAACTGAGAATTCAAACCGTACTACTTTACGAAGGCTAAATAAAATTCCTTCTAACTCTGTTGAACATGTGCATCTAGGGTGTAGTACCACTTAACAGCAGCTCCTGTTAATGACATCAAAATCTACTTGACAATTTGTGCCTTAGCCAGTCCGGTGGGCTTCATGAATGTGACATATTATCAAAGAAGATGAGGATCATCTGTCTCATCATATTTCTTGATGTTTGGAAACTTAAATTTTGGGGGTAGTGGCTCATCCTCCTCCAGATCTAGGTCGGTAAAGCCATGGTTGAGCCCATGCTTCTTCATTACAACTTACAGTTGATCCATATGCTTTTTCATATATTTCATCCATTCAGGTTCAGCTGAATCCTCTACTACTTTCAGTTTTCCTTTGAGCAGTTCACTAACTAGGGTTTTGGTTTCAAAATCTTCTTCATCTATGGGCCTCTTTTCAAACATCTCAATAATCACTTCTGTGCATATTTGTCACACCTCATCCCCGAATTCCTTTAGAATCTCTTGCTTGAAAGACTCAGAATCAAAGTTGGAGGGTCCCGATATTTTATTTTCTTATAGTGTGGTCTCAGTTGACTAGTTGGATTCTTGATATTAGTAGGCCAAATTACCATTGACTTGCTTCCAAACAAAAGAAACTTTTGACTGTAAACAGATGAATATAAAAATGAAAATAAGTGACATGTATGCATGTAAATGATTTCTGTATTTTTTATATTTTCAAAGAGTTTACAAAACAAACACACAAATAGCAAACATACATAAGTCTCAATAACGACATCTTTCAACCTTATTCCTCCCACACACGTGTTCAAAGTAAGTCTCTGATCTTAGAATTTTTGGTCTGGATTTTAATTATCATCAGGAGATAATAAAACCGACGTTCATGTAAATCTCTCGAGACATTTTAAACAAGTAACATATCTCATTAATAAAACCAAGGTCCAACATAATGGGCTATAGTAGAGGGAAAAAGCTCAATAGTCCATCATTATTGGGCTCGGATTTTATTAATGAGACTACTATATGGCATCAGAATACATGCATTAGAGGAAAAACTTAAAGGTAGTTGCTAGGGCACTACCTGAGCTGAATCTTGGGTAAGGTTAGCTTCATACTCTCTTTCCGTCTCCTCACTCAAGGGTCCGAATGACGTACTCAATTATATTCCACTATGAGTGACAGTAGCTATATACCCTGTCACCATATTTGAATGAAACACATGCAGCAGAACAACAACCGTTGTCTGGTTATTCAAGACTGAGTGCACAGTGTATGAGAACAGTATTATGAATGCAGAAGAAATAACTAGATAATTAAAAATAATAAAATACAAAATACTTGGAATTAGTTTCTCTATCCTCAGTGGAGTCGCTACTATAAACGGTGAGGTTCATCGCACGCCCAAGTGTTTGGCAACTACGGTACTGTGCGGACTCAGAGCCCGCTAGGAGTACAACTTTAGGCCTTTTGACGGACTTTGGTTGGAGAATGGAGTCGCCACCTGGATAATATCCGGGACACACTGTACAATAATTGGATCCCACGGAGGGAGCCTAGCAGCCGTCCTCCGAGATTGGGTCTGGAAACTAGGTATGAGCTTTTGAATGGCCCACCCGACCTTGCGATCAACCTCCGTTGTGTTTCATGTTTTATTATTTTTAATTATTTAATTATTCATTTGATTATATGCAAATGGCTGTTTCATCCAAATAATTTTTAAATTTTACAATTTAGTCCAAATTTGTTAAATTA
Source organism: Macaranga tanarius (assembly GCA_949673435.1). Taxonomy (NCBI): domain Eukaryota; kingdom Viridiplantae; phylum Streptophyta; class Magnoliopsida; order Malpighiales; family Euphorbiaceae; genus Macaranga; species Macaranga tanarius. Next base: position 15,900 of record CATIWO010010106.1, on the reverse strand, counting down.
GTCCATTTTCATACAATTATGTCCTGATTCACCACATCCATACACCATTCACAATAAACATAATAATAATCAAAACAATGAATATTAAAAGCACACACAAAGAAAGGAGGGAGGAGAAAAGAATTACAACCTGATTATAACAAAAATAAAAATAAATAGCAAAAGTAAATTGAAATCTACATCTACATTTATTAGCTATTAAGCCGCCAATAATTCTGATCTGCAAAATAAATTCTCATGAAACAGTTAAATAAATAAACTAAAAAAATAATGTAAAGAACTGTGAACTACCGCCTGGAGTTGTCCAGGCGGCACACAGACTGCGCCTCTTTGCTGTTTAACAGTATAAAAATTTTAAAAAGGCAGGCGAAACCTTTGTAAATAGAGGCGGCGCCTCTACAAAGAAGCGTCGCCTCTGTAATTTTTGATAGATTATGAAATTAAAAATTGAAAGGAAAATGGATGAAGAATTTAACTGAAAGTAATTCGGCCTCAGAGTCTGATTCTGAACCATACAACAACACAGATTCTTGCCTCTAACTCCCCTCCAATTGAATTTTTTTCTCTGGTTTTTCTCTTTTTTTTTTCTACTTCTCTCTTCACTGTCGTTTTTTCTTGTTTTTTCTTCTGTCCTTTTTTTTAATCCATTTTTTCCTCCCCCATTTATATAAACTTTTAGCCTCTTAAATCCACTTTAATCTCCCTCTCTCTTCCACTTCCTCTCCCATGAATGTGGGAGAGGAGTTACAGAATGTGGGGAATCCCACGTTCTGTAATTAATGACTTTTAATCTTTATTTTTTAACCAGTCGAGGCGTCGCCTCTGTGTTCTGGCCTATGGGCCTTTTTGGGCCGTGCAGGCCATTTGGGCTTGGTTCAACTGGGCTTTGAGCCATTTGGGCTTTGATGGGTTTTGGGCTAAGTGTATTTGGGTTTCTCTCAAGTGGGCTGTTTGGGCTTCCCTCAGATGGGCCAGAATTCAATTTTTGCTGAGTTTGGCTTAATTTCTCAATTTCATCATTAGGTTTTTGCCTCGCGAGTCGGACTGGACCAGACTATGTGTCCATAGTCACTTTGCCCCATATACTTCCAATTTTACTAAATTAGCACTTCAATTCGTCTATAGCCAATTACATAAATACTTGTACTTGCATGAATTTGCCACTTTTATTATTATGTGTATAATGACATGACATCCAACGTGTATTGCCAATAATGCACAAAGTGATTTATATGTTATAATTTAGACAAACTGTGATGTTTAAATGATAAAAATATAAGTAGATATGTCAAAATAGTAAAAACTAACAAGTTGAAGAAGTGACGCATGTATTGTGCCTAAAAAAAAATAGCAAAAATTGAAAAATTGAAAAATTCAAACACAATTTGTAGAATATATATTTTTTAATTTATATTACATCTTTTCATTCTAAATCATTATTTAAAATAATTTTTTTATATTTATGTATCAATAAAACTAACATAAAAATTGTTTTGTCATTTAAAAGAAAAACAAACAAATTTCTATTTTTTTTTTTTAAGCAGGTTCTTTCGTATTTTCGGTTTGACATTTTTTTTAAAAAAAAGTTGATGTGCCTTGGCGATCTGTGGGCTAAGAGAAGATAAAGGTCTACCATCTCACCAACTTTTGATTCCTAATCATACCTTGTTAAAGCCTCCCACTTCACCAACCGCCAACAACTAATCAAAAACCTATTCCACTTTCTCACCGCCGTACATAAATCACGCGCCACCACATTAGCAACCACACATGCTAATGGGGCCAGTCCATTTCATTGTATGCGTACATATGTCCATTAGTCACCGTTTTTGACTCTCCCTAAAATATTAAACAAAACCCAATTCACCAACTCCTTACCATCTCATCTCATATATACCAACACCTCTCCTACCCTTTCCTTTGGCTTTAAAAAAGGAAATTAAAGAACCCTCTGCGCAATCTTTCTGTATCATGGCTTTGCCTGTATTAACAATCATACCCATTTCATTCCTTCTCCTCATCTTAACATACAAACTCTATTACCGTCTACGCTTCAAGCTCCCTCCAGGGCCACGGCCATGGCCCATCGTGGGCAACCTCTACGACGTCAAGCCTGTGAGGTTCAGGTGCTATGCCGAGTGGGCTAAAACTTATGGTCCGGTTATTTCAGTTTGGTTTGGTTCCACGTTGAACGTGATCGTTTCTAATACAGAGTTGGCTAAAGAAGTGCTGAAAGAGCAGGATCAACATTTAGCTGACAGGCACAGGAGTAGGTCAGCTGCTAAGTTTAGCAGGGATGGCAAAGATCTTATCTGGGCTGATTATGGTCCTCACTACGTTAAAGTGAGGAAAGTTTGTAATCTTGAGCTTTTCACTCCTAAAAGACTTGAAGCTTTAAGACCTATCAGGGAAGATGAGGTTACTGCCATGGCTGAATCCATTTTCTTGGACTGCACCAATCCTGGTAAGTTGTACAATTTATATCCCATCTTAATTATATTTCTGGATATAGCCCATTTTTTTTAAAAATAAGCCTGACTTTAATTTTTGTTTCTGTTATTTAATTTAAAAAAATTTATTTGTAAAGCAATTATTTTGTATTATTAGTTGTTAATTAATGTTAGATCCAGCGTAATTAATTCTTGGTGATTTGCTAGTTACACGTATAAATTTCTCTGCTTGTATGTGTTAATTTGAGGTAACAATGACATATGTCGAATAGCTTAGTGGTGTAATTTCGTTTAAAATATCAATAGATTAAGGTTGAGCTAAATATATTTGATATATGTTGTGATTTAATAATATTTTGCTGGGATCTATTGGAAAAACTTTTTATTCTATATAACTTAATTTAAATTAAATGTATTATTATTATTCATTTGACCACTTAAAGGCCGGTTGTAAAGCTCTTGTTCAATAAAATTTGAAATATTATAATTTGAGCACCTCAAATAATAATAAAAAAAAATATTGTATTTTTGGCCAGTGAAAAATCAATATTATTACAGTAAGATCTATTATGAGATTTCAAAAGCCAAACGATTTGCTGTGATAAAGTGTTGGATGCATTAAATAAATTAATTCACGGCTACCATTTGTTGTTGCTTTGACAAAGGAATTCTTATTTCTTAATATTCTTTTATTTTTTTTTTAAAGATTAGTATTTTTCTCTAATGTTAGCCACTTGCTCTTTATCATATTTGGTGAAGGAAGTTCATAAATTGATGAGTATCTATTTTTATTTTTATATTTCTATTTTCGAAATAAATTATATTAATAAAATCTTTTTGTCATTTTATTTTGTGAAAAGAATTATAAGTTTTCACAATAAAATAACTTTTCTGATTTTTGCAACTTATTTTTTTAAGATGCACAAATTTGGTTGAAAAAAATATAAATAAAATAATAGCAAAAATAATAATTTATTTACACTATTATAATTTGAAAATAAATAAATAAAAACAGCAAACAAGCTCTAAACTTGTGGATTTTTTTATTATTTTTTATTTTCCTGTGTGGATAAACTTATTGATAGATCTAAACCTTATTTGGTACTTGTATGATTATACATCCTTATCTGGGTACCTTTTCTTTCAATGTTTGCTCAAGTTAAGTTAGGTGATGGCACTTTCCATGATGAGATAACTACAATGACAACTTTGAACTGAAATGGTTGTCGTTTCATTTGTGTCTTCAAAGAGGATGGTTGAGTTGTGAATGACAATTTTTCACTTAAAGAACAAATGAAAGTATTTAGCTTCAACCACATTTCACATTCAACTATGCACACAGCTTGCTGAGCCTCGGCCTTCTAAGATCTGGGCCTCTTTTGCATGGGCCATTTGAGAGTTTAGTACTATAGTCAGCTGTGAGCATGGATGGACTCATCCATTCTTTTTCATCTAACATCAATTTTCATTTTGGGTGATGGTCACCGCTACAAATTATTATTATAGCCTTTTATCTTTTCTTCCTAAAATCGGAGGCAAAAATATAAATGTTTTTATTTTTCTCTTTTTGTGAGCTGGGTTATCGCGGTCCGCATTATGTATCATATGATCCAATCATTGTTCAACTATAGCTGAACCTGAATGTTTCCATAACACTAAATGATGCAGAAAATAATGGAAAAAGTGTACTAGTGAAGAAATATTTGGGAGCAGTTGCGTTCAACAACATAACAAGGCTAGCATTTGGCAAGCGATTTGTGAACGCTGAAGGCATAATGGACGAGCAAGGCAAAGAATTCAAGGGGGTTGTGGCCAATGGACTTAAGCTAGGTGCATCACTTGCCATGGCAGAGCACATTCCATGGCTTCGTTGGATGTTTCCCCTAGAGGAGGAGGCATTTGCCAAGCATGGGGCTCGAAGAGACAGACTCACCCGAGTTATCATGGAAGAGCATACACTTGCTCGCCAGATGAGTGGGGGCGCAAAGCAGCATTTTGTTGATGCATTGCTTACATTGCAGGAGAAATACGACCTTAGTGAGGACACAATCATTGGACTGCTATGGGTATGTAATGAATACATTTTCTCTCAGGTTCTTCACAGCATGATTGATTGTTCCTATATATTTGATACTACCATTTTATTTTTGTGCAGGATATGATTACCGCAGGCATGGATACAACTGCAATCACAGTAGAGTGGACAATGGCTGAGCTAGTTAAGAATCCAAGAGTACAACAGAAGGCTCAAGAGGAGCTAGATCGTGTTATCGGGTTCGAACGTGTCTTGACTGAGGCTGACTTCTCAAGTCTTCCTTACCTACAATGTGTAGCAAAAGAGGGACTAAGGTTGCATCCCCCAACACCACTAATGCTCCCTCACCGTGCCAATAGTAACGTTAAAATCGGCGGCTATGATATTCCCAAGGGATCAAATGTTCATGTAAATGTATGGGCCGTAGCTCGTGATCCAGCAGTATGGAAAAACCCAGAAGAGTTTCGGCCAGAGAGGTTCCTTGAGGAGGACGTTGACATGAAGGGGCATGATTTCAGGCTGCTTCCATTTGGTGCAGGGAGGAGGATATGTCCAGGTGCACAACTTGGTATCAATTTGGTCACATCTATGTTAGGTCACTTATTGCACCATTTTCGTTGGACACCACCTGAGGGTGTGAAGCCAGAGGACATTGACATGTCAGAAAATCCTGGACTAGTGACCTACATGCGAACTCCATTACAGGCAGTAGCCACTCCTCGACTCCCTTCAGAATTGTACAAACGTGTGGCTGTGGATTTGTAATTTACTAATTTGTTGTTTAGATTTTGGTTTTGAACCTCAGAAAGAAAGAGTCTGGATCAAATGAAGCATCATGTTTTTTTTTTTTTTGGAAATTAATAAAGCATTATGTTTAATTATCAAAAAAAATTACAATGAGAATAATGTTTCTCTTAATTTACTAATCATATCTATATCTATATAAACTTACTAATCATATCTTTCTTTTTGATAAGTATTAACCATATCTATATCTATATATTATATAAAAATCAAGGTATAATTTTTTCTCATAGTAAAGAAATATTGCACATATTTTGATGGTCTAAGCATTTTGGAAAACCAATCATATCCTTCTATTTTTCCAAGTACATTCACTTTTTTTTTTACATTGCCCCTTACAAAAAAAATCAGTACATTATAATCTTATACTTTTATTTATCGGCACATTAAGTCATTATTAAATAGGAGGAGATAACATTTGGTAAAAACATTTCAAGTTTAATTCTTGTAATTTTAAAGTATTTCTTTTTAATTCTTATGATTTTACTGGCACATTGAGCCCTTATTAAATAAGAGATATAACAGTAATTAAAAAATTTTCAGTTTAGTCCTTGTAATTTTAAAATATTTCTTTTTAATCCTTACGATTTTTATTTTTAACAAATAAATTCATATCATTACTAAAATAATCCAATTAAATTAAGTAAAAATTTTAAAAATTATATACTTTTTATTTAATTGAGATGTATGTTATCTATTTCTAATAGATTTACAATATTAAAAAATATATAGTTATAAAAATTATAACATATTTTTATTGTTCATTCAATGTTTATATAATTAATACACAAATGTGGCAAAAATCAATACATGATAATTTAATCAATAAAAAGGCACATGAGCTATTTAATAAATAAAATACTAGTGAAAATTTATAATATTTTTCAAATAGAAATAAAGAAAAATATTATCATACACAATTATGTTTCTTACAATTAATAATTCTATTAGTTGATATTTTTAAAAAATAAAAATTTTAATTTACTATAATACTATCTTTAAACTTATTGTTGGTGCAATTTTTAGCTATTTCAAGTTTTGCGAGCGTGTCAGGGAAGATTAATTTCCCAATTTGATGAATACTGACTTTTTTTAGACAATTGCAGATTCCCAAACATCTTTACCACAAGCTAGAGGTAATGATAAACAAGCTAGAGGTAATGATAAACAAGCCAGAGGTAATGAAAAATTTGCCAAAGGTAATGATAAATAAGCTGGAGGTAATGAAAATAAGCTTAAGGAAATTGAAATTGTATTGAACGACAGTGAGTACAAAAATTGCTGAAAGCTATAGAAATGACTAAAAATTGATAATTGATTATTGACTTGGCTGTGTTGATTCTTGATTTGTTGGTTGATTGTTGATTGGATTGGTTGCGTGTCCTCCCTTTATGGCTCAGGTACTTGGTCCAGAAGTTGAGTCTCTTTAATTTTTCAACTTGCTATAGAAGTTGAGTTTATAATTTTGCCAATAATTACCTCTAGGAAACCTACGTCCCTTGCATTTCTTTTAGCTCTTCTTCTCCGTTTCCTCTGAAACTTTCTTTTCTTTTCTCATAAGCTAACAATTGAATTCTTCACCAAGTCTTCAATTCTAGATAGTCATCACAATTCTTGATTTTTCTAGCATCTTTTCGAAGATTCACATTCCTTTAGCTTTAATTCCCCAAGCTCTTCCTATTATCTGCTCTCTTTAATTACCTCCAGAAGCTTTTTCTCCAGCTCAACAATTTTTCTTCCTCAAGTAATATCAAAAGGGCTGGATTTTAATATTGGGCTTACTTTGGGCCTTAATTTTAATTATAGGCCTAAAAATTCATATTTGGGTACAAACAATGCCCCCGCATATAATTAGTTTGGGCCATGCCCAATGCTAATTTATATGGATATAGAGTCAGAATTCTTTACCTTCAAATTCTCAACTTAAAACCATTCAAATTTCCCCTGCAAACCATCAAGTTCAAAATTATACTGGAGAATTTAATATTTCTTCCTGCTCTGCTCTGGTGCATTTCCTCAAGGAAATTTTAAGTTTAGGTAATTACTAATTACTACCCAAAAACCACAAAACCCCTCCTTCTTCTATTTTCAAATTTCAACAAAACCCACCAATAAATTTATTTATTTATTATATTATATTATATCATATTTTTTTTCTTCTCTTTTCTTTTTCCTTTGCTTCTTTACCTGCTCCCGTCGGTCCCGAAACTAGCCACACCAACGCCACCGGTGCCGTCACTAGCCATCCATCCCTGCCGCTTCACACAGTTACTAGTCACGAGACCGTCGCTGGCTGCTGCTACTGAACGATGCGATGCCACTAGGAAGGGCAGCAACGCTGCTGTCACTGATCGCGCGACCGAGCTCCCTATGCTACCGGACCATCAGACGCTGCTGCTGCCGCTTCCTGCTCGCCTCATCTCGTCGTCGCCTGTGCTAGAGAAGGCCGCCAGGCCATCGCTGCTTCTTCCTCTCTTCCCGGCATTTTCAACAGTAAAGGAAATTGGTTTATTGCTGACTGAACCAAACCCGATCGAACCAGACCTGACCGAGTTGACCCTAACCGAACCAGAACTGACCAAACTGGCCTTCAGGCCAAGGCTACTTTATTTTTTGATTTTATTTCAATAGAGTTGGGTTTTGCTGCGTTTTCCACTTCCTCCAGTGCATTTTACAAAATAAAGCTTCCCCTTAGAAAATGCCCAAGTAATTTCTACCTTTTAATTTTCTCTATCTTTGTAATGTATTCTTGCCAAAAACTGTGATGCAATTGTTGAGCATTGTTGAGAATTTTGTAAATGCATTGCTTCTGTGCAGGTTTATTGCAATTATTTGCAAAACTGTATGTTGAAATTATAGGAGAAATGCTGCCCAATTTTTACCTTGAATTTTAGTGAAATTTGTAACCTTTGCTGTGTCTATGCAAAATTATTTCTATTGCATCCAGGATTTAACTTGTATAATTTTACACAATTGAGCTATAAATTTAATTATTTTAGCAATTGATCGCCAAAATAATTATTTTAGATATTTTTAGCTTAATTAAAGGAAATAAATTTAATAAAATCCTTTAAACTTAGCCAAAAATTCACAGCAAATTTATAGAGCCAATTTCTTGTTATTTCTTCCATGAAATGGCTTCTGAGAGTTTGTTCTTCATTATCACTCCTGTGTAAGCATCAATTCATGTATTACCCTCTAGAAAAATATTTATTATCAATTATTTAGCATTATTTTTCCAAACATGTGCCTTAATTTCATAAAACCCTAGGGGCAACATCTTATCGACCAGGAGGCCATTTTAGCCCAGTACCTCCACACTTCCTCCTGCAAATATTGTCTGATTTATTTTTTGCATTTTTTGCAATTTCTAAACCCATACTCAATTCTTTGCCTTTCTTTCCAGAATTTCTTTGGAAAAATTTGATAAAATAGTTTTCTTATATTATTCTGGCCCATTACCTCCATACTTCCCTCGACAAATTTTGCCAGTTTAAATTAGTTTTTCTTTTTAGCACTACTCTGGCTAAGTGCATGGATGTAATGCTTTGGACCTTGGGAAAATGGCCTATTTATATTTTATTTCACCAAATTACTGTTAATCATAAGAGATTTGAACCAAATATCACATTTTTAGCTCATTACTGCCATCAAATCTTTGATTACCCCAGGTTCTTTGATTACTTCCACCACTCTAAGTAACAAAAGAAAAGAAGCAACTAAGCCACCACTAAAATCCTCCAAGAAGAAGAAGACAGTCGCTCTTGCTTCAGCGATGAGGAAATATCAGGTTCAAACATACTTTCTCTTGATTTTCCTCTTTATGTCAGCTTTGTTTTGATTTCTAACATTTTTGTTTGCTTGATAACAGTTGAGACTAGCAAGGAGAACCCCTCACCATCTTGTTCTCCTTATGCTAATTCTTATCTAAATTCTCCAGATTACCCCCTGCTTCTACCTCAATATTACCCCTTGTGTCAGATCCATTACCTTCTGCTCCAGCTCAATTACCTTCTATCTCTAATTCGATTTCTTGTGTAACTCCTCAGGTATGTACTTCTATTTTTTCCTTTATTTACTTGTGCATTTCCATACCCTTGGCTTACACTTGCTTGTTGCAGGAGGTTGACTCTTAGTCCTCCATTGATGATATGGAGATTATGGTGGATCTCAGCTACCTGAAGACTCCTTCAAAAGTCCCCCTATCACTTTTCAACTTCAGATGATGCTTTAAGGCTAAGGATTAAGTGAGAACTATCCTTAGCTTAGAGATGGGTACCCTCTAAAAGACTCAAAAATCTATAGTACTTTCAGCTCAAATCACTTTGGAGCAGCATTTCAAGTCAGCTGCCATTACTACTTTGAAGAACCAGATTTCTCTGTCTAGAGGATTCCAGTGCAGCTCATTTAATAGTTTATAGCCATCTCAATCTTTTCCATCAGGAGAAAGATACCTTCTTTGCTGAGCAGCGCAAGATGAAGCAAATCAAGAAAGAAGAAGCAGAGGGAAAAGTAGCCTTCCTCCAAGTAACCAAGGACATTGAAGAATATGAGGCCAAATTAACTGCTTTGAAAGTACAGAAAGATAAGCTTCTCTGCAAAAATAAAGAATTGACTTCTAGATGCAGCCAAGACAGCTCAGTCTATTAAGAGATATTTGGAAAGCAAGAAAAAAGCAGTCAAAGAATGGCTGAACTAGGAGGAAAAGGCTATGATCGCTAAGCAGAAATGCCTAGCTATTTGGGAGGACCTATGAAGCTTTGACTTTGATTTATTGTGACCCACTTTCTTCTGTTCATGGATATTAATACTTTTTATGATGCTTTGTGATTTGCTATAGTACTGTACATTTTATATTGATGCTTTTTGGACATGTACTTATTGATTACCATCCTTTCATGGATGATAATTATAGCATGATTACCATAGGGCATATTTACTTCATTCAGCTTTGTTTAGGCATTTTTTGTATGTTGTCATAATTTATGGCACATATTGCACTACAGCCATTCATTTTCCACATCAAAATAACCAATTTTTAGCAGAAATGCTACCTAAATTTTTCAAAATCACTGCTCACAGCATTCTAACAAACTTTATATAAAAAATAAACAAACAAATATTAACACACTAAAATTTAGTAAAACTAAATTTTATTTATTTACAGTGACTATCAAGCCAACTTACACACTCAAAAAATAAAATTTTACCATTTTATGCATTGAGTGGCAAACTTCTGGCCTTTGGCCAGTTATTCTTTTTTTCTGTATTTTCCTTTTATTTCCCCCACAGTAAGAAATATTTCAAAACCATAGTCCCCTACACTACAATTATTCACTGAACCTTCTGTTATGTCATCTGTCCCCCGAGTGTTCAGAATTTCAGTAGCATTTTTCTCAACCTTTTGCATAATGAGATCCTCTTTCTTTGTTATTAAACCCTTTGTAGTTTTAGGCCTAATTTTGAATTTAGCCTTAGGTTGGATCTCTTGTTCATTCTATCTCATTTGAGGAAATTTTTGGTGCTCCACCCTACGCCACTGCTTATTTGGTGAAACAGGTGGGGGCACTATAAACCTTGGCTGCTCCTTATAGAATTTTGGTGGTAGCCTCATGTCACCCCTTCTCGGCTTAGATTTGTAATTATTTCTCAATATAGCTGGCGTAGGAGGCTTTTTCTCTAGTGCTGAGAACCTCCTAAAAGGGACTAGTCTCCAGTAGCTTATGAATTTGTTAGAATTCATATTGGAAGGTTGAACCACCTTCTCCTTTACTCTGATTTTGTTATTCAAATTCACATCAATAGGATCTACTGGAGCCTTATTTTCTACTTTTATTTCTGTTTCCTCATTTAGGGGTCGAGGAGAAGGCACACAATCATCCTTCCCTTGGGGAGTCTGTATAGGATTATAATGAATTGACATTTGGCCTTCAAGATTTTGCACTTGGCCATCAGAAATTACTATTTCATCAGATAAAATATTGCCCCCCGAGCTTTGCACATAATTTTGAGGATTTGGTGATTGGCCTTGAGGAACTTATAAATTGCCTTAGGAAAATGTTGTCTGACCTTGAGGTAATGGTGCCTGCTTTTGATGAATATTACCCCTCGGGCCTTTTTCTTACTGAACACCCTCATGGTTGTGAGTTCCAAGCTGAGGACTTGGATTTTCCTTATTACCACTAGGAACCATATCTCTATCATTAGACTTGGGTTGAACTATCACATTTGGATACACTTTAAGACTCCCGTGCTTCAGATAGGCTTCAATCATCTTGGTAAATAAAATTATTATCTCCTGCAAAGCACAGAAATTTTTTTAAAAAGCACTATTCATCCGTGCTATCAAATCCTGAACCTGCTTCATTACTTTTGACAATATGGTTTGGGCATCAGGGCCCTCAATAGTAGTTTCAGTAGTATTAGAATTTTGGCTTGAATAGCAAAAAGCTGGTGCCTCGATCCAAGTTTGATCCTGAAGCACCCATCCTCCGTAAACTTGTTGCATCTGATCACCTATTTTTACAGGCGTATTGGTTAGATTATTAACCCAAAAGGTTTCTCCATTTTCAAAGTTAAACACTCCATTGGAATGTGTCCTACCAAGCGCGCCAAAAGATTGTTGGTGTAATTTTTAGCTAATTCGAGTTTTGCGAGCGTGCTAGGGAAGATTAATTTCTCAATTTGATGAATACTGACTTCTTTAAGATAATTGCAGATTTTCAAATGCCTTTACCATAATTTTTTTGAGTTCTAAAGGATTTAAAATTTGTATTTAATTGTGAGCAGTAGATTGTTTAGCTAAAGGTAATGATAAACAAGCTAGAGGTAATGATAAACAAGCTAAAGGTAATGAAAAATTTACTAAAGGTAATGATAAATAAGCTGGAGTTAATAAAAATAAGTTTAAGAAAATTAAAATTGTATTGAATGACAATGAGTATAAAAATTACTAAAAGCTATAGAAATGACTAAAAATTGATAATTGATAATTGATTTTGGTTGTGTTGATTCTTGATTTATTGATTGATTGTTGATTGGATTGGTTGTGTGTCCTCCCTTTATAGCTTAGGTACTTGGTCCAGAAGTTGAGTCTCTTTAATTTTTCAACTTGCTATAGAAGTTTATTCTCATAATTTTGCCAATAATTACCTTCAGGAAACCTGCGTCCCTTGTATTTCCTTCAGTTCTTCTTCTGCATTTCTTTTAGTTTCCTCTGAAACTTTCTTTTCTTTTCTCCTAAGCTAACAATTGAATTCTTCACCAAGTCTTCAATTTTAGATAGCCAGCACAATTTTTGATTTTTTCAGCATCTTCTAGAAGATTTACGTTCATTTAGCTTTAATTTTCTAAGCTCTTCCTGTAACCTGCTCTCTTTAATTACCTCCAGAAGCTTCTTTCTTTAGCTCAATAATTTTGCTTCCCCAAGTAACATCAAATGGGCTGAATTTTAACATTGGGCTCATTTAGGCCTTAATTTTAATTATAGGCCCAAAAATTCATATTTGGGTATAAACAATGCCCCCCGTATATAATTAGATTGGGCCAAGCCCAATACCAATTTATATAGATATAGAGTCAGAATTTTTTACCTTCAAATCCTCAATTTAAAACCATTCAATTTTCCCCCTGCAAACCATCAAGTTCAAAATTATACCAGGGAATTCAATATTTCTTCCTGGTCTGCTTAAGTGTATTTTCTCAAGGAAATTTTAAGTTTAGGTAATTACTACTCAAAAACCACAAACTGCTCCTTCTTCTCTTTTCAAATTTCAACAAAACCCACCAATAAATTTATCTATTTATTATATTATATTATATTTTTTTTTCTTCTCTTTTCTTTTTCCCCTGCTTCTTTACATGCTCCCGCCGGTCCTGAAACCAACTACCACCAATGCCACCGGTGTCGTCGCCAGCCAGCCATCCATCCCCGCTACAGTCACAAGACCATTGCTGGCTGCTGCTGCTGAAGGATGCGACGCCACCAGGAAGGGCAGCAATGCTGCTGTCGCTGATCTCACGACCGAGCTCCCTGCGCGACCGGGCTGCCGGATGCTGCCGCTTCCTACTCGCCTCATCTCGTCGTCGCCGGTGCTGGAGAAGACCACCAGGCCATCACTGCTTCTTCCTCTCTTCCCGGCATTTTCAACAGTAAAGGAAATTAGTTTTTTATTGATCGAACCAAACTTGACCAAACCAGACCTGACCGAGCCGACCCCAACCGAAGTAGAACTGACCAAACTGGCCTTCAGGCCAAGGCTACTTTATTCCCTGATTTTGTTTCAATAGAGTTGGGTTTTGCTACATTTTTCACTTCCTCCAGTGCATTTTGCAAATTAAAGCTTCCCCTTAAGGTTTACTGCAGGAGGAAACACCCAAGTAATTTCTATCGCTTAATTTTCTCTGTCTCTATAATGTATTCTTGCCAACAACTATGATGAAATTGTTGAGAATTTTGTAAATGCATTGCTTCTGTGCAAATTTATTGTAATTATTTGTAAAACTGTATGTTGAAATTATAGGAGAAATGCTGCCCAATTTTTACTGTGAATTTCGTTGAAATTTGTAACATTTGTTGTGTCTATGCAAAATTATTTCTATTGCATACAGGATTTAACTTGTATAATTTTGCACAATTAAGCTACAAATTTAATTATTTTAACAATTGATTGCCAAAATAATTATTTTAGATATTTTTAGCTTAATTAAAGGAAATTAATTTAATAAAATCCTTTAAACTTAGCCAAAAATTCACAGTAAACTATTTCTAGAGCCAATTTCTTCCATGAAATGGCTTCTAAAAATTTATTCTTCATTATCACCGCTGTATAAGCATCAATTCCTATATTACCCCCTAAGAAAATATTTATTATTAATTATTTAGTATGATTTTGCTAAACATGTGCCTTAATTTCACAAAACCCTGGGGGTAATAAATATTTTTCAGCATCTTATCGACCAGGAGGCCATTTTAGCCCATTACCTCTAAACTTCCTCCTGCAAATATTGTCTGATTTATTATTTGTATTTTCTGCACTTTCTAGACCCATACTCAATTCTGTGCCTTTCCTTCAAGAATTTCTTTGGGGAAATTTTGTAAAGTAGTTTTCTTATATTATTTTGGCCCATTACCTCCACACTTCTCTCGGTAAATTTTGCCAGTTTAAATTAATTTTACTTTTTAGCACTACTCTGGCTAAGTGCATGGATGTAATGCTTTGGACCTTGGGGGAAATAGCTATTTGTATTTCATTTCACCAAATTATTGTTAATCATAAGAGATTTGAACTAAATATCACATTTTTAGCTCATTACTGCCATCAAATCTTTAATTACCCCAGGTTCTTTAAGTACTTCCACCACTCTATGCAATAAAAGAAAAAAAGCAGCTAAGCCACTATCAAAATCCTCCAAGAAGAAGAAGACAGTCACTCTTGCTTCAGCGATGAGAAAATATCAAGTTCAAACATACTTTCTCTTGATTTCCCTCTTTATGTCAGCTTTGTTTTAATTTCTAATATTTTTGTTTGCTTGCTAACAGTTGAGACTAGCAAGGAGAACCCCCTCACCATCTTGTTCTCCTTCTCCTTATGTTGATTCTTCTCTAAATTCTCCAGATTACCCCCTGCTTCTACCTTAACATTACCCCTTGTGTCAGATTCATTATCTCCTGCTCTAGCTCAATTACCTCCTACCTCTGATTCGACTCCTTGTGCAACTCATCAGGTATGTACTTCTATTTCTCCTTTTTTTACTTGTGCATTTCCATACCCTTAGCTTACACTTTTTTATTATAGGAGGTTGACTATTAGTCCTCCATTAATGACATGGAGATTATGGTGGATCTCAGCTACTTGGAGACTCATTCAAAAGTCCCCCTATCACTTTTTTAACTTCAAATGATGCTTCAAGGCTAAGGATTCAATGAGGACTATCCTTAGCTTAGAGATGGGTACCCTTCAAAAAATTGAGAAATCCATAGTACTTTCAGCTCAAATTACTTTAGAGCAGCATTTCAAGTCAGCTGCCATTACTACTTTGAAGAACCAGATTTCTCTGTCTGAAAAAGTCTAATGTAGCCCATTTGACAGTTTATGGTCATCTCAGTCTTTTTCACTAGGAGGAAGACACTTTCTTTGCTGAGCAGCTCAAGATGAAGCAAATCAAGAAATAAGAAGTAGAGAAAAAAGCAGCCTTCCTCCAAGTAACTAAGGATATTGAAGATGTAACGTTCGTCATTTTGGAACTCCTGTTCATGCATAATAATTTTTATGACATGTGGCATAGAGTTATGAGTTGCATATATGTGGGACATATGTATTTTGGTAGAGAGGGGTGTGAGTGAAAGATAAGTTTAGACCTTTTTATCCAATTAGAAAGTTGTGGACCTTTAGAGTAATTATCCTAGTGTATTAAGGGTGTGTAGAGAGAGTTTTGATATTTGTATATATATATAATATTATATTAGTTTATTAAGAGATATAAGAGGATAATTATAAGTTGGTAAGTATTTTAATATTAGAAGACTTGAGAAGGGGCAAGTGGCAAATTTTGATTGGTGGGTGTTTTGGTGAATATTAAATTGAGTATATATCAATTGTGTGTGTGTGT
>CATIWO010010038.1:0-12391 GCA_949673435.1 Macaranga tanarius | reverse complement strand
TATTTCTTATACTTTTATACCCATCAACTAATATCATAATTATTTTATGAGAAAAATTAAAATAATATTAAATTTAAACAATAAAATTATTTTATATATAATTTATAATCAATCTAACTAATTGGTTATTTTAAAAATATTTTAAATTCATAATAAATTTAAAAATACATCTAAATTTGATATTAAATATTCATATTATTTTAACATTAAATCATAAATTTTTAATAATATTATTTAGAAGGATATCAAATTACAAAATTTATGGCACATAAGGTACTTAAATATTATAAAAAAAATTATTACGTAACAAGTCGAAACCACATGGATAAAATTTGTATGTTTCCCTTATTACAATATAGGAAATAATATATTGTCACGACCCAAACCTAAGGTTCATGACCGGAGCTAGGAAACGGGAATTCACATGAATCTGGAACCTATAGCAAGCCTAAAACACAACATTCATCCATACATATCACAAATTTACCTCAGAATTAAAATTTTTAACTGAAAAACATTATCCATAACCAACATCATGATGAAGCATTTAAACATACCATCCGATAACATAGCATATGCTAAAGCTAACTTAATACACTACAACAATAACGTACTACTACTACAGTATCTAAAATAATACAAATAAAAGGTTATATTAAGATTTACATAAATCAGCCGGTGATGAATGAGTCTGGCGAAGAGAACGACTATATGAGGCCTGTAGAGAGAAATCCTAAAAAATAATTGAGGAAAATCAGACCTCACTGAGTGAATTATTATTATGTATATGCATGCAACCTAAGGGTACAAGCACTCAAGTATCATAATAATATTTATTTTATATTTATATTTATATTTATTTAATTATACACTCATTTCATGTAAATGCTTAAATATATAATCATACCAACACAATTGAATATAGATGGAGGATCGGAGCAGCACCCTAAAATTTCCCGTAACCTCAAACATTGTGCCTCACTGGCCATTAGGCCTTCTTGAATTCAAATAATATTTCTCTTATCCAACTGGGCAGTGGACCGGCCTCGAGACCCTGAAAGGTCAACCGAGCTACCGTAGTCTCGCTGTTGGCATGACTGGCCCCGAGACCCTGGAAGGTCAACCAAGCTTCCGCAGCCATACCCCTCTCTATCTGTAACGCTCTCACTACCATTAACTCCATTAATACACATAACTAAGGAATTAATAATAATAAATGTATTACTACTAGAATCATCAAGAATCTCTTAACAATAATATCACAAGAAGTAAATACTAAACTTAATTGGGAATAAACCATTTACTCAAAGAATTTATCGTGCGGTAATTGGCTCAATAAAGTATCTCCACATATACTCTATATATATAAAATAATATTATATACTTTAGTTCCACTATACCATAAATATATCTCTTTATACAACTCGTTATTACATAATATTACATTCTCTTATTCTTTAGTGATAACATAATATTGATACTTGACTTCCTTGAGGTTTTTCATATCCTTCACTTCTAACATTTCCTTCTGAACCAGAAGAAAATTTCATTCTCTTATTCTCATTCCAAAATTGTTTGCTCGTCTCCTTTTGTTGCTCAGCTTCATCTAACTCTTTATCTAATCTTTCTTGCTCCATGGCTTTCTCAACCCAACCTCTAAAGGTTATGCCAGTATAGAGATTTAGTTCACCTCGTGGGGACACATTCAATCCATTCCTAAACTTCTCACTTCTTATCTCTTCCGTAGGATATATATCTTTTGCATATTGGTACAGATCTTCAAACTTGTTAGTATACTCCTTGACAATCATTGATCCTTATACCAAGTTGAAAAAAGATGCTCTCTTCAGCCTTTGGAAAGTTTCAGTTAAATATTCCCTATTAAACTCTTCTTTAAATATGTGCCAGGTGAAAACTTCTCCATACAAGTTCCTCACCCTGGTTAACCAATCATCAGCCTTATCAAATATAAGGCCATATATGTTAGTCACCTTCTCTTTATCACTTAACTACAACATATTGAAATCCTTTTCCACTATTTTGACCCACTTATCAGCTTGTCCGGGGTCTAAAGTTCCGTGGAAATTGTAAGCCCCACACTTCTTCGCATGCTCGATGATATCTCCGGGCTTTTTGTACCTCTCTCGATCTGCCATCACCGTTGCCATTGTTCTAGCCAAATCGGCAACGTCTATGTGTACTACCGGGGCTACTAGCTAGTTAGGTACATTCACTGGCACTACCGGTGGTGGTTTTTGATAAACATTCCTCGCCCTTCTAGGCGCATGTTCAAAGATCGATGTGGAGGCAGTTGAAGTAGATCTACCTTGTAAACTATCCGCTCAAATATCTGGTATATCATCTCTCTCTTTGCCAATCGATCGAGACTGAAGATGGAGATGATTCTCTTTGGGATGTCCGACTCCTAGTAGAATTATTAGCTAGCTCAACTAGTCTGACTCTATTTGGCTGGACCTCATGTCCTCTGCCTCTACCTCTAGCCCTACTATGGCCTGCTCAACTCCTCTACCTTGATTCCCTAATAATCCATCTCTAGTTCTTACCATTCCCTGAAAATAAGATCACAAAACTTTAGAAATTCTCATTATCATCTTTTGTGTATAAATTCCACAATCAATATCCACTAACTCAATATTTCTTAATATCTATAATATGTAACACAACATTTCTTAGTGTCTATATTATCTAATTACCTAGGCTCTGATACCAAATTATAACGCCCTCACTACCATTAACTCCATTAATACACATAACTAAGGAATTAACGATAATAAATGTATTGCTACTAGAATCATCAAGAATCTCTTAACAATAATATCACAAGAAGTAAATACTAAACTTAATTGGGAATAAACCATTTACTCAAAGACTTTATCCTATAGCAATTGGCTCACTAAAGTATCTCCACATATACTCTATATATACAAAATATTATTATATATTTAGTGCCACTATAAAATAAATATATCACTTTATACAACTCGTTATTACATAATATTACATAGTAAAATCTAATGTCATTCTCAAATACTTCTAGAAATCTTCATCTTATCCATCTTCTTTTCCATACGTGGTCCACTGCACTGTCATCTCTCAGCTGCTAGCTAAGTAGATATCAAATACCTATACTGAAAATTTTAAAAAAATAAACGAGTGTAAGTAATTTCATAAGAAAATTACCCAGTGAGTGGATAAAATATTATTTTGAAACTTTATCATAAGAAAATCTTTAAATTCAACTTTCAGTAATTTCAACAATAAAAACCAATAAACTTCAAATATTTTATTCACATTTAAAAATGACCACATAAATCACTCGTTCGAAAAATTCATAAACTCCCTTTTTATTTATATTTATTACCTAAATTAATGGAGATTCAATAACTGTCAATATTAAATAAATACGCTACCTTAATATCTATATAGTATCACTAACTAACCTAATTCAAACATAAAATAATTTCTTTCTAATTCAAGTAATATATTAAAATACAAATCAATAAATGAAACAAATCAACACCTCACCATACATTCTTCGATAACATACTTCAACATACTAACAACAAGATCATCATCAACATACACTATCCATTAAAAATTATTAACTAGGAGTACTTTATACGCATACACATGATCCCAAGCGTAGTATCATTCAACACTATACTATCTTGCAAGTATTTATTCATATTCAATACTCATAGTAATACTACTTAAGTATAATCAGCACTTAAGCCCATAATAGCTCAAAGGTCAATCCAATATGATATATGTAGCTGGCCCTATGCAACAGTTCTACATATATCTCAAATGTAATCTTACATCTTCATGGAAAATTATGCACCTGGTCCCTGGCAACGGCCATGCATACATGTACTCAGCCCTTGGCAACGGCCATGCATACATGTACTCGGCCCCTGGCAACAGCTATTTATAGTGTATCCGGCCCCTAGCAACGGCTATACACATCCACCAACTTAATCTTATGAAGTATCATGTGCATCCGGCCCTAGGCATCGGCTATGCACATATATCCACTTACATTATATTAACATGTGTATCCGGCCCCAAGCATCGGCTATACACATTCATTAACTTCAATTACAAATTTAGCATGTATGCTACTTAACCATAATTCTATATGGTAATATTTGTATCCAGCGACAGGTAACGGCTATACACATTTGCCATCCATTTTCTAAATATGGATTTATCTCTACATGATATTATGTGTATTCGACCCCCGACATCGAACGTACACATCTATTAACCTTCCATGTCCCAAATATGGAATCTTTAATTCTAAGGGTCATATTCAATTAAACTACATCACTTTCTTTTGGGAGTTCTCGAGTATCCTAGCATCACTAGTATTTCTTTGTACCTTTCTTATAAAACATCACTCTCAAACTTCTATATTTTTCTTATATTGGATTCCACTAGAGTATTTCAATCTTTAGTCTATATATTAGATATTTGAACATCTTCCATTTTAATTAAAACATTTGAATATTATAATGCTTCCACTTAACTCTGTATCTCTAGATTTGACCTATCCTCACCGGGAAGGAATAAGGTTGAATATATATATATATATATATATATAATTACTTAACATCTCATCATTCCTTTATTCAATACCTTCCTGGCCTCATTATTAATTAACATAATTTAGTCTCTACTCGAAAACTTTGAAATTCTCATGATTCATTACTCTGCTTCTTAAGTTAATAAGTCTTTACTAAAAAGGAATAATATTGTATACACATATATGGTAGGATATGTATTCAGCCCTAGGCTTCGACTATACACAACTACCCAAATCTGGCATGTTTCCTACATGAAATCTCTAACTCTTAGAGCCATACACACTTAATACTATAAACACAACTAAAACTTTGAAGACCCAAATGGAGGGCTAAATGATCAAATTTGGACATAAAGATAGGGTTTGTTAGGTTTCCTAATAAAGACCATATAGCTCTCTGAGTCAGCTTCGATTTGGTATATTATGAGTCCCGTAACTTATCTAGTGCCGAAAGTTAGGCCCTCCTTAAGCAACGCTGCGCATCTCAACTATCTAAAGTTTGAGTTTTAACTAAACGATCACAAAATAGGGTACAGATACATCCGTCTCAGTCATAAAGGTGCCAGCCTCAGCCACAGAGGTGTGTGGCTCTATGCAGGGCACCTCGCACAACCATAGAGGCATGTGCCTCTGTGCAGGGGCGCATTTCTCATCCATAGAGGCGCCCGCCTCTGTGCAGAGGCACCAACCTCTATACAAGTCCGCCTCATCAGTGATCAGGCGTCCACCTCATTAGTGATCAGGAGTCCACCTCATCAGTGATCAGGCGTGTGCCTGTCCGATGCGGCGTATGCCTGTTCACCTTTGGAACACGCAAATTAGTCAAAAATTTATAGAATTCTAACCCAATTCTCAATTTTACTTCTCCAAATGATCAAATATCATGCATATCATTTCCAAACACTATCATACAACCTAAAATCATTAATAATATGTCTAAATTTATAATTAAAATCCAAACCTTAGGTTTTCATACTATTTTTCAAAATAAATATAAACACAATAGTTTGAATTTTTTATCCACTCACAGATTTCTCCTTTTCGAATCTGAATCTCCCTTCAAGTTTGTCGGTCCTTTTTCTTCTTCTCCTCCTTTTCTTCTTCTTCTTTTCTTTCTTTTTCTTCCTCTGTAGAACTCAAAAATTCCCCTCCTTCTTTCTACTTTAATCTCTTATCTTTCTTTTCCTTATTTCTTAATCCTTCTATTTTACTTTATTTCACTTAAGTCCTTATTCCTTTTTCAATTTAATCCAACCTTCTATTTTTCATTTTATTACTCACTAATTCTTTTAAATATAATTTCATCTAAAATAGCTTAAACATATTTACTTAAATCTCAAACTATTAGTATTCTCACTAATCCTGTCCGAAGGATACTGATGTTACAATTCTTCCCCTCTAATAGGAATTTTATCTTTGAAATTTGGAGAAACCCATTATGTCCCTATAATATCTCATTCCCTTAAATCTTTATCCTTTCCTTTACTTAACATCACAACCATGACTCTATTCTTCAGAAATCTCTATATCACACTCAATTTAACATTTTTCTCACTTGGTTATGATACTAGTCACATACACATCTCTTACCAATAGCGACTATCGATAAATTAACCTTTATATCTTTTGATAAATGAGTTTTTAAATCCTGAATCTCAAGCTGAGGATTACACTTTATAGAATTCAACTTATAACACTATGATTAATATCACTTTAGAACCACATAATGAAATCATAAGAATGAAAAAGAAATTAACATTCAACAATATTGTTAAGAAAATATTTACACACACTATTGTATGCTAAATACATACTTAGCATTACCCTACTATCATATTACTAGAGATAACATTTGCTAATTCAAATTAAACTTCAAGTATTCAAACAACCTTCCAGTACCACGCTCCTAAGCTGTGGAGCAAACATTAGAGTTTATAAAAATATTCACTTTTTTTTTTCATTTTATGATACTGGTATTTCTCATATGGAGCCAAATTACATTCCTGCCCATTGCTCACAAAAGCCATCCTTAGATAAAATATATATCCGGCCCCAGGTAACGGATATATATATATCCTAGGAACGGTTTAATTATTCCTCTATGAATACTAGCTAAAGGGAAACTGTTCCATATAATTTCTTACCAGTAGTGACCTTTGCTAAATCGACAATTATAATCAAAGTAAACAGTTTCTTGCTTCATATAATTCAAAACCATACTTATAATTAACATAACTAATGTCATATTACTAGGATTATCTTATCCTTTAAAGAGTCTATCTTACAAATTAACCATACGGCTTATTTGTTTCTTCCATGTTCATTAGCTGCAAACCTTCTAGTTTACTACGCACTACCGGCCACACTAACTCCATGAGCTACAGGTCCTTTTTGAGATGGTCCCATATCTGCACTTGCTTCATTTTGCACCCTATTGGGGTTTGGGGGCCAACTTTCCCTCATTAAGTGTGAAGCACTTGATTCTACCAATGAATGCTCTGCGAACACCCTCTCAGAACAGTCACGAGCATAGTACCCTATCTTACCATACTAATAACATCGCACTCTTGTGCGTCTACTGTAATTTTCTGTATGATGACTTTTGCATTCATCACACTATGGTGTTCTATGTCTTATTCCAATATCTGCTTGTCCTGGTAGTGCCATCGATCGCTTAATTGATACTTAACTTCCTTGAGGTTTTTCATATCCTTCACTTCTAACATTTCCTTCTGAACCAGAAGAAAACTTCATTCTCTTATTCTCATTCCAAAATTGCTTACTCGTCTCCTTGGTTAACCAATCATCAGCCTTATCAAACATAAGGCCATATATGTTAGTCACCTTCTCTTTATCATTTAACTGTAATGTATTGAAAGCCTTTTCCACTATTTTGACCCACTTATCAGTTTGTCCGGGGTCTAGAGTTCATTAAAAATCATAAGCCCTACACTTCTTCGTATGCTTGTCGATATCTCCGGGCTTTCTGTACCTCTCTCGATCCGCCATCACCGTTGACATTGTTCTAGCCAGATCGGTAGCGTCTATGTGTACTACCGGGGCTGCTGGCTAGTTAGGTACATTCACTGGCACTACTGGTGGTGGTGCTTGATAAACATTCCTTGCCCTTCTAGGCATATGTTCAAAGGTCAATGCAGAGGAAGCTGAAGTAGAGCTACCTTGTAAACTATCCGCTCGAACATCTGGTATATTATCTCTCTCGTTGCCAATCGAGACTAAAGATGGAGATGATTCTCTTTGGGATATCCGACTCCTAGTAGAAATATTAGCTAGCTCAACTAGCCTGACTCTATTTGGCTGGACCTCACGTCCTCTGCCTCTACCTCTAGCCCTACTACGGCCTTACTCAACTCCTCTACCTTGATTCCCTAATAATCCTTCTCTAGTTCTTGTCGTTCCCTGAAAATAAGATCATAAAACTTTAGTTTTTCTCATCATTATATTTTGTGTATAAATTCCATAATCAATATCCACCAACTCAATATTTCTTAATATCTACAACATGTAACACAACATTTCTTAGTGTCTACAGAACCTAATAACCTAGGCTCTGATACCAAATTGTAACACCCTCACTACCATTAACTCTATTAATACACATAACTAAGGAATTAACGATAATAAATGTATTGCCACTATAATCATCAAGAATCTCTTAACAATAATATCACAAGAAGTACATACTAAACTTAATTAGGAATAAACCATTTACTCAAAGACTTTATCCTACGGCAATTGGCTCACTAAAGTATCTCCACATATACTCTATATATACAAAATATTATTATATACTTTAGTGCCACTATACCATAAATATATCACTTTATATAATTCGTTATTACATAATATTACATAGCAAATTCTAATGTCATTATCAAATACTTCTAGAAATCTTCATCTTATCCATCTTCTTTTCCATACGTGGTCCACTGCGCTGTCATATTTTAGCTGCTAGCTAAGCAGATATCAAATACTTAAACTGAAAATTTTTTTAAAAAAATAAATGAGTGTGAGTAATTTCGTAAGAAAATTACCCAATGAGTGGATAAAATTTTATTTTGAAACTTTATCATAAGAAAATCTTTAAATTCAACTTTCAGTAATTTCAACAATAAAAACCAATGAACTTCAAATATTTTATTCACATTCAAAAATGACCACATAAATCACTCGTTCGAAAAATTCATAAACTCCTCTTTTATTTATATTTATTACCTGAATTAATGGAGATTCAATAACTGAAAATATTAAATAAATATGGTACATTAATATATATATAATATCACTAACTAACCTTTCTCCCACATAATCAGAAATTCAAACATAAAATAATTCCTTTCTAATTCAAGTAATATATTAAAACACAAATCAGTAAATGAAACAAATCAACACCTCACCATACATTCTTCGATAACATACTTAAACATACTAACAACAATATCATCATCAACATACCCTATCCATTGAAAATTATTAACTAGGAGTACTTCATACATATACACATGATCCCAAGCGTAGTATCATTCAACACTATACTATCTTACAATTATTTATTCATATTCAATACTTATGGTAACACTACTTAAGTGTGATCAGCACTTAAGCCAATAATAGCTCAAAGGTCAATCCAATATGATATATGTAGCTGGCCCCAGGCAACAGTTCTACATATATCTCAGATGTAATCTTACATCTTAATGGAAAATTATGCACCCAGCCCTTGGCAACGGCCATGTATACATGTACTCGGCCCCTGACAACGGCTATACACGGTGTATCCGACCACTAGCAATGGCTATACACATCCACTAACTTAATCTTATGAAGTATCATGTGCATCCGGCCCCGGGTATAGGCTATGCGCATATACCTACTTACATTATATTAACATGTGTATCCGGCCCCAAGCATCGGCTATACACATTCATTAACTTTAATTACCAATTTAGCATGTATGCTACTTAACCATAATTCTATATGGTAATATGTGTATCCAGCCACAAGCAATGGCTATACATATTTACCATCCATTTTCTAAACATGGATTTATCTCTATATGATATTATGTGTATTCGATCCCCAGCATCGAACATACATATCTATTAACCTTCCATGTCCCAGATATAGAATCTCTAATTCTAAGGGTCATATTCAATTAAACTACATCACTTTCTTTTAGGAGTTCTCGAGTACCCTAGCATCACTAGTATTTCTTTGTGCCTTTCTTATAAAACATAATTCTCAAACTTCTATATTTTTCTTATATTAGATTCCACTGGAGTATTTCAATCTTTAGTCTATATATTGGATATTTGAACATCTTCCTTATTAACTAAAATATTTGAATATTATAATGCTTCCAGTTAACTCTCTATCTTTAGATTTGACCTATCCTTACCGGGAAGGAATAAGGTTGAATATATACATATATATATATATATATATATATATATATATATATATATATATAATTGCTTAACATCTTATCATTCCTTTATTTTAATACCTTCCTGGCCTCATTATTAATTAACATAATTTAGTCTCTACTCGGAGACTTTAAAATTCTCATAATTCATTACTCTGTTTTTAAGTTAATAAGTTTTTACTAAAAAGAAATAAGATTGTGTACACCAGATGGTAGGATGTATATTCAGTCCTAGGCTTTGACTATATATAACTACCTAAATCTGCTATGTCTTATACATGAAATCTCTAACTCTTAGAGCCATTCACAGTTAATACTATAAATACAACTAAAACTTTGAAGACCCAAATGGAGGCCTAATTGATCAAATTTGGACGTTAAGATAGGGTTCGTCGGGTTTTCCAATAAAGGCCATATAGCTCTCTGAGTTAGCTTCGATTTGATATATTATGGGCCCCGTAACTCATCCGGTGCCGAAAGTTAGGCCCTCCTCAAGCAACGCTGCGCATCTCAACTATCCAAAGTTTGATTTTTAACTAAACAGTCATGAAACAGGGCACGGAGATGTCCATCTCAGTCACAGAGGCGCTAGGCTTAGCCATAGAGGTGTGTGCCTCTATGCAAGGGCGAATGTCTCATCCACAAAGGCGCCCGCATGTCTAACCCAATTCTCAATTTTACTTCTCCAAATGATCAAATATCATGCATATCATTTCCAAACACTATCATACAACCTAAAATCATCAATAATACGTCTAGATTTATAATTAAAATCCAAACCCTAGGTTTTCATACTAACCCAAAATAAATATAAACACAATAGTTTGAATTTTAAATCCACTCACAGATTTCTCCTGCTTGAATTCGAATCTCCCTTCAAGTTTGTCGATCCTTTTTCTTCAAAGCTCCTTTTTATTCTTCTTCTTTTTCTCCTCCTTTCTTCTTCTTATTTTCTTTCTTTTTCTTCCTCTGCAGAACTCAACAATTCCCCTCTTTCTTTCCACTTTAATCCCTTATCTTTTTTTTCTTTATTTCTTAATCCTTCTACTTTACTTGATTTCACTTAAGTTCTTATTTCCCTTTCAATTTAATCCAACCTTTTATTTTTCATTTAATTACTCACTAATTCTTTTAAATATAATTTCCTCCAAAATAACTTGAACATATTTACTTAAATCTCAAACTATTAGTAATCTCACTAATCCTGTCCGAAGGACACGGATGTTACACTATCAATAATCTCAATAAAATATTTTAATTATATATCCATGTCATATAATCTCATATCAAATCAAAATTCATATCCTACCCATCTAGTGTACTGGTGCGCACACAGTCCTAGTATAGCCCACTAGTTACCATTTTCTACTACTATCCTCCAAAAATATAACAACAAAATAATAAATCTATATCCATATATAAACAACATCCAAACTAAAAATCCAACATTCACATTTATATACTCACTAGTATTTATATCATATATATATATATATAATAACAATAATAATAATAATAATAATAATAATAATAATAATAATAACAATACCATAATTAACACAAAGCAAGAAGAGGTCTAATGCAACATGTCATATCCATTTCACATTGACATCAACATATGGATCCTGGGTAAGAATTCTATATGAAATGTATACACATAATAATAGCTCACACGTGGAATGCGCTCCTCGGCGCTGACTTGACTAGCCATATCTTGAAGACCCTACTCCTAGTGTGGCTATAGAAAAATATAAAAGATAAATAGGGTTAAAATCCTATCCTCATACATTCTAGATTTCTAAGGAAGAGACTCAATCTAAGACACAATTCTAATTAAACTCAATAACTAGCACATACTGATGTCACATTTTACGAGAAATCTATTGAATATTCGGCAGAGTCTCCTCTGTAAAATGGACATCTCTCTACTAAAAGTAGAGCCGTTCCTACATAAGATAACACTTCTATAATTTTCACAAATCAATAACTCGAGTTAGGCTCCCTCACTACACTTTATACCCAACCGAGAACCAATACTAACTACACACATATAAAATAACTTAATTCTATATATAAGTCTACTAACATATCATAGAAAATAATTAAGCTATCACAATTTAATTCATTTAAATAATCAGAATATAAAAGAAATCAAATTTTAAACCATTACTAAAATTCTCCTTTAACATAATCAAAATCAATAATTTAAAACAATTAAATTTATAAAACTTCCTTTAAAATTTCATAACTAAAATTATTGTTAAATTTAATAAACTATTCAAGTAATTCAAATATATAATAAAAATGTTAAAGAACTCATTTAAGCATTCAAAATAATA
>CATIWO010010000.1:0-13483 GCA_949673435.1 Macaranga tanarius | reverse complement strand
GATGATGTCATATGGTGGGACCACATGATGTCATGATGATGTCATGGTGATGTCATGGATGATGTCATGGTGATGTCATGATGATGTCATAATGAGGTGGCAATCTCTACACTTATTTTCATCCTTTTATGTTGGTTAATATCAATATTTTTGGATGGCTATCTCTTCAATCCTTTAGAGCTCTAATGGTGGTTTTGTTCAAGAGTTGAGCAAAAAGAAAAGGGAGGTTTTTGTGGGACAAAAACTTAAGCCATCTTCAACCAATTCAAGAAAACACATCAACCCTTATTGTTCTTGCTAGGAAGATTAATATAGAGCAAGTTCTTATGAGGGTCATCATAAGAGAGGACACTTGCTTCTACTTTTATCTAGGCTAGAAGGTGACTTGGTGGGAGCTTGGTGTTTCAAGCTAAAGGTCACACACTTGGGTGACTAGGGCATGTGATTCAAGAGTTGAATCTTCTACTCAAGCACTTGGAGAAACAAGTGAGTTGTTCTTGAACTTATGCTTCAAAGTGGTTATGTATTCATGCTTGTATATTTGTTTTAACTATATGTTAATTGTAAATTGGATCTTGGGGATTGGAATTCTTCATTTGATGAAGAGCTATGCAATGAAACTTTTAAATTTCACCCATATCGGGCAAGTACTTCCACTGCGCCTTGTTGCATAGCATGTTTCCTTTCAACTATAACACATATGGGATCAATTGGAGGCAAAATATGCAAGTTTTATCAAGTTTGACCAGAGTTGACGCCGCTCATGATCCCGGTCACTACCGTGAGCAGCGCCGATGAGCAGAATGGCTCCAAACGACCAAAAGAAGAAGAAAAGGGTAGTACCCCTCACAATCTGCCTCTCACGATCATGAGGGGACAGTCACAATCGTGAGGGCATGTACAATGGTCTAAAGATGCTTCAACGACTATATTTTCAATGGTCATGATCGTGAGAAGCTATTTTCTTGAAAAAAAGTTGAAATTAAATTAAATGAAGAGGGAAGTGTTTTTGGATGTTCTAATTTCCTTTTAGTTTCTTAAATTTCCTTTAAACCACTCATTAACCCTATTCACCCCCCTCTAGGGTCATTTAATTGGTATGAGAGCTTAAATTCTAGGCGCTTTATTGCTAGAATTCAAGATCATAGGGAGTTAATCTTTTTCTTTCCAAACCTATAGACCCTCATTTGATGGGAAAAACTACCCTTTTTGGAAACACAAAGTGGAGCTTTATCTTAATTGTGATCCCATTAGATTAAGGGATGTAATCTTAGATGGTTCAAACCCTCCCATAAAGATAGTGAAAGGCATTCAAGTTCCAAAGAAAAGAAGTGAGTGGTCCCAAGTAGAAAAAGAAGAGAACCATAAAAACCTTGCATTCAAAGCATTACAAGACTCAAATGATGAAGATGACCTTGAAGATTCAAATGAAGATGATAATGAAATTGCATCATTCCCAAGAAGCTTCATGGAATACTTCAAAAGGAAGAACTTAAGCAAGCATAAAGAATTCAAGAGAATTAGCACTAAAAAGGCCAAAGCTGTTATATGCTTTAAGTGCAAGAGACCCGGTCACTTTCAAGATGAATGTCCTAAGCTCAAGCACAAATACAAGGGAGCAAAGGAAAGGAAAAAAGATTTCAAAGCTACTTGAGATGACTCTTCCAAATTCTAGATGGAGGAGGAGCAACAAGAAGCTTCCAACCTTTGCTTCATGGCCTTAGAGGACAATCATGAGGTACATTTTACTTCTCATTGTTCTTATGATGATTATGATAATGATAATGATGATTATGATGATGATGAGTAACTTGATTATGAGAGCTCTTTTGTGAGAAAAATTGTTTTAAAATAGAAAAATTTACTTTCAATTAAAAAGTTTTACAAATTAGAGCTTTTAAAAATGTCAAAAGAATTTAAGAATTTGAAAGATAAGTTGTCTAAAGTGACTTCCTTAAATGAGCAACTCTCTAATGATTTGAAAGATTTTACTTCTTTGAAATGTGAGTTTAGTAAAACTAGAGAAGAAATTGAAAATCTTTCTAAAGAAGTTTTAGAGCTACAAAATTATATCCTTAAGTTTCAAAAAGGAAAAGAAACTTCAAATGCTCTTTTAACTGCTCAAAAATTTTATAGCAATACCTATGGTATTGGATATGAACATGGAGCATCATCATCCTTATCATTTCATAATAAATTTGTGAAAGCTAACTATGATTCATCACATGCTCCTAAGGGTAGTGCTAAGACTCAAGCCACATTGGCTAAAGAGTCTTATATGCCTAGAAATAAGTCTTTTAAGACTTATCCCCCTATGGCTTAAATGTCTAAGGCAAAAGCCGAAAGACCTGAACCCAAGCATGCTTTCATATATACAATGAAGCACACACCTAAGCATGCAACATCACATCGTAATGTGCACACTTATGAATGAATGGCATATGCAACTTTAGAGCTCACTTTCATAGTAGGAGATATGTACAACACTCTCATGTTAAGAGGCATAATAGATTTGCTAATGTTAGATGCTTTTATTGTATGAAATTAGGATATACTAGTAATGTGTGCAATTATAGGAAATTGCACTTGCAACTATTGCCTTTGAATTATCATGAGACTAACCAACCTAGACCAATTAAAGTTTGGGTTCAAAATTTTGATTGATCTTATGATGTTTTTGCTTGAATTAATTGTGTTTATATATATTAATGAGTCATTATTTGTTTAAATTCAAGCTTGCAATCTTACATTATTAGTTATTGCATTTTAAGCTATTTCTTTATGATTTCATGAAAATGATTCATTAAGAAATATGCAAACAACAATTTATATAAAACAAATTTGACCATTTGCATGATCAAAATGATTATTAAATATTGCATATTTTTGGCATGCTATTTTCTCATTATTTTCAATTAGTATCTTCTCATTATTTTCAATATTGTCTTCGAGGATGATTTTTTCACTTGGTTCACTTATTTTTTATTGGTATCCTTGTCATTTATTTGATGCTCATTTGGTATCACACATTTTATTATCGTTTGTCTTTCAATTGATATCCATTCCTTTTGATTTCCTCCCTTTTTTACTTTGACAAAAGGGGAGAGAAAGTTGGCATTTTGAATGATAATAATTATGCTTGATAGAATGCCAAAAAAGGGGGAGAAAGATATTGAATGACATATTTTTGTTGTGCGCCATTTTTATATATGCTCTATATATGTTATGTATATGCTCCATATATGTTTGGTATATGTTTAGTATATGTGATATATTTCACCTTAGCATATATTGAGGGGGAGAAAGTTTCAAATCCCATGGTATATGATTGAGGGGGAGCATTGTATAGCAAATGCACATACATGCACTTAATGATATTTATTTATCATTTAAAAATGAATTGTCAATGTCAAAAAGGGGGAGATTGTTGACCTTGTGCATGATCAACATAGAATCAACTCTTATTTTGACTTTAATAATAAATTTTATGCTTCTAACATGTTTGTTTTAGTGTGATTATAAGTTAGATTGATTCAAATGTTGGAGTAAGTTTTTGGTTGAATTAATGATTCATTAAACTCTTAAAAGGTCCCTCATAACATTCCTTAAGGTCTCATGGATGACTATAACACAAATGGGATCAATTGGAGCCAAAATATGCAAGTTTTATCAAGTTTGACCAGAGTTGACGCTGCTCACAGCTCCCGATCAAGACCGTGAGCTGTGCCCATGAGAAAAACAACTCCAAATGACAAAAAGAAGAAGAAAAGGGCAGTACCCTCATGATTTGACACTCACGATTGTGAGGAGGCTTCTCATATTCATGATGGGACGATCACGATCATAAGGGCAAGTACAACAGTCCAAAGATGCTCCAACGACTATATTTTCAATGGTCACGATCATGATGAGTTGTTTTCCTACAAAAAAGTTAAAATTAAATTAAATGAAGAGGGAAGTGTTTTTGGATGTTCTTGGAGGTTTCCAACATCTAGTTTTTGATCTCCTCTATATATAGGAGTGTCAAAAATTTATTAAAGGTGGTTGAAGTGATTGGTTGATGCCATTGAACATTATTGAACATCTCTTATTAAGAATTCATTCTTTGTATTTTAATTATTATTCTTATAACTCTTCTTAAGAGAGTTGGGTTGTGTGATAGAGTTAAGAACTCTTTTCATCTACTCTTTCTTTGGGGTTTAAAGAATTGGGTAGTAAGGTTCTTACTTTTATTGGTTAGTGCTGAGCCATATCAAAAACACATGTTGTTGTAAGGTTTGTGTTTAACCTTAAAAAACACATTGGTGATTGGTTTGTGTTGAGCTAAGAAAAACACAAGTTGTTGTAAGGTTAGTGTTGAGCCTTGAAAAACATGTTAGTTTTGGTTTGTGTTGAGCCAAGAAAAACATAAGTTGTTATAAGATTAGTACTGAGCCTCAAAACACATTGTTGTACATAATCTTGGTAATAAGATTAGTGTGGGTGTTGAAAATATTAACTTACGGATAAGTTAGGTGGTGACGTAGGATTGTTGATAATTCGAACTCCTTAAATCATAATGTTCTTTGTGTGATGATTGTTGTTTTTCTTACTTATTATCCTTGTTCTTATTGGTGATTGTGTGGATTAAGCTATTTACTTAATCCTCTTCTAATTTCCTTTTAGTTTCTCAAATTTTCTCTAAACCACTTATTGACCCTATTCACCCCCCATCTAGGGTCTTTCGAAAAGAATGTTGGATTTAGGTAAGGAAAGGAACAAGAAGATGCTTTTAACATACTGAAATCTAAATTAATTTCTGCACCAATTCTTGTTTTGCCTAACTTTGATAAAATATTTGAGATTGAATGTGATGCTTCTAGAGTGGGTATCAAAGCTGTTTTAATGCAAGAGGGTAAGCCAATTACATATTTCAGTGAGAAATTAAGTGGCGCAACACTTAATTACCCAACATACGATAAGGAGATGTATGCCTTGGTAAGGGCATTGAAAATGTGGCAACATTACCTACTGTCTAAGGATTTTGTTATCCATACTGACCATGAGAGTTTGAAGCATTTAAAGGGACAAAATAATCTCAACAAGAGACATGCTAAGTGGAGTGAGTCTCTTGAGTCTTTCCCTTATGTTATTAAATACAAACAAGGTAAGGAAAACATTATGGCTGATGCATTGTCAAGGAGGTACATTTTACTTAATACTTTGGATGCTAAATTACTTAGTTTTGAGCATATTAAAGAATTGTATGCGCATGATCTAGATTTTAGCAATGTATATAATGCATGTGAAACAATTGCCTTTGACAAATTTTATAGACATGATAGGTATTTGTTTTTTTTAAAGCAACTTTGTGTGCATAGATGTTCATTACTTTTGTTGTTGATTAAAGAGGCACATGAGGAAAGTTTGATAGGACACTTTGGCACAGCTAAGACATTAGATGTTTTACACGAGCACTTCTTTTGTTCTAACATGAAATCTAATGTATCTAAGTATTGTGCTAATTGTATTACATGTTTACAAGCTAAGTCTAAGGTGCATCTGTATGGTTTGTATACACCATTGTATGTTCCATAATCACCTTGGGTAGATATATCTATGGATTTTGTACTTAGACTACCTAGGACTAGGTGTGGTAATGATAGTATATATGTGGTTGTTGATAGGTTTTCTAAAATGGCACATTTTATTCCATGTCATAAAACTGATGATGCGTTGCATATTGCTGATTTGTTCTTTAAGAATATAGTGCCTCGTATAACTAAAACTATTGTGAGTGATAGGGATACTAAGTTTTTGTCCTATTTTTGGAAGACTTTATGGGTGAAATTAGGAACTAAGTTATTGTTCAGTACTGCATATCATCCACAAACTGATGGTCAAACCGAAGTTGTGAATAGGATTTTAGGACAACTCATGTGTGCTATAATTAAGAAGAATGTGAAATCTTGGGATGAAATTTTTCCTCATATAGAATTTGCATATAATAGGGTTGTGCATTCATCAACACATTATTCACCTTTTAAAATTGTGTATGAATTTAATCCTTTAACACCATTGGATTTATCACCTTTACCTATGAGTGAGCAAGTTAATTTAGGTGGTACTCGAAAGGTGGATTTTGTGCGCAATTTACAGGAAAAGGTAAGGCAAAATCAACAAGTGGCGAATCGAAGGAATAAAGAATGCAAACAGTTGATTTTTGAGCCTGGAGATTAGGTTTGGTTGCATTTGCACAAGGGGAGGTTTCCTACTCAAAGGAAATCTAAGTTATATCCTATAGGAGATGGACCATTTCAAATTGTGGCAATAGTTAATGATAATGCCTAAAAATTTGATCTCCCAAGTGAGTATAATGTTTCTATAACCTTTAATGTATCTTACCTTCTTCCTTCTAATTTTAAAGGTGAAAATTCGAGGGCGAATCCTTTCGAGGAAGGGGGGAGTGATGCATATGGACATACAGACATGAGATCCAATTCAAATCCTTTGAATTATAATAGTAGACCAATCATAAGATCATGAGCTAAGAGGATAAAAGATGATGTTAGAGAACTTGTGCAAAAGAGTCTTGAATCTATAGAACAAAAAGGAGATGAAGAAACTAAGTTAATAAATTTAATTAGTTGTGATCAGGCTGATACACACCCGTGTGTGTTTTTGCACGGCCATGTTGAACATTCGTGAATTATCCCGAGATAGACATGGGTCCTTACACGCCCATGTCCAAGGTCATGTTCCAAGACACGCCCGTGCTTATTTTTGAAGCGTGATCTGCATGATACATAGTTAGATGACACACCCATATAGGAAGCCATGTAGCTATTAGGATTCTGAAGAGACATCAAAACACACCCGTGTATGGACAAGCCCAACCCATGTTCCAAGCCGTGTTAGAGTTTGTTGATTTACTGAAATTCTAGTGCTGCTCGTACATGACCGTGTAGCCTTCAGACACGACCGTGTAGCCTTCAGGCACGCCTATGTCTCGATGATTAATTTTTATCTAGTTAGGATTTTCCTTATGTTTTCTTTACTAAGTAGAATTTGTGTTTAGTTAGGAATATAATTGTTATTCCTAAAGAGTTGTTTTCTTTTAGAATTAGTTTAGGTTTGGGATTACAAGTCTATAAATACTTGTATCAAATATTGTTATTTTACATATAGTTGATTTATATTATTCAAATTCTTAATTGAATGTTCTTAAGTTCTTACGAGAGCTATTTTCTAAATTTGCTTCGAGTGTGTTGCAATTCAACCTTGATAATTAGAGGTGCTAGATGTTAGATAACTAGTGTTGCTAATTCTTTTAGTTTATGCTAGATAGATTCTTGGGCAACGATCCCAATAGATTGTTATAAATCCTAATTGTAGATAACTAGTGGGTTGTATCATTTGTAAAACAAAATAATAGTTTATAATGAAAAATAGTATAAAATGTAAAATATTTTAAAGGAATATAAAGAATTTAAAAGCAAAAGCAAATTTAAAATTCTTAGGTAAAAATAATATTTTTGAAATAAATACAAAATTTAGTAACTTGAACATATAGTCACTTTCATCTTATCATTGGAATGATCCTTTTAATCCACCATTCCTAACATTAGGAGTATATTTCATAATCTTGATAGAGTGATCTCATTCAATAAGAGATTGTTTCTTTATGTTCAAGATATTAAACTTGCTTAAGAAAATAGTTTTAAAAAGGAATATTGCAAAAGGGTTTACAAAGATAGCTTTTGAAAGGAATAATAACAAAAGGATTTGCAAAAGGATTTATTTCATAAAATAGATTTAATTTTGGGTGATCAAGAATAGCACATCAACATAATCACAATAACAATATAAAATATTATAGTATATAAAATATAAAATATAGTGTATAATT
The DNA here is from genome assembly GCA_949673435.1 of Macaranga tanarius. Classification (NCBI taxonomy): domain Eukaryota; kingdom Viridiplantae; phylum Streptophyta; class Magnoliopsida; order Malpighiales; family Euphorbiaceae; genus Macaranga; species Macaranga tanarius. The sequence goes on along the minus strand of CATIWO010010000.1, from coordinate 5,595 downwards.
TACTTGGAATTGGAATAGAGTTAGTAGTTCGCAAGATAAATAAATAAGGTAATAAATTGCATAAGAATGTAAAAGAAATAAATAAAAGATGTTAGATGTTAGAACAAGTATACAATAATAATAGAAATGTTAATAGATGTTAGCAATAAGTATGAAAATAAAAGGCAAAAGGTTAGTAGAAGTTAGTAGGTTAGCTTGAGAGATTGGGATCTTGATCAATATATAATATGCAATCCTTTTAGAGGAAGATGGTAAGCCTTCCAATAAAGGTCAAAGGAGATTAAATCCCACTCTTAAAGATGTGGTTAAGAAAGGGGTAATTAAGTTGCTTGATAATGGTATTATATATTCTATTAGTGATAGTTAGTGGGTAAGTCCTGCTCAAGTTATCCCTAAAAAAGGTGGCTTGACGATTGTGAAAAATGAGTCTAATGATTTAGTGCCCACTAGAACAGTCACTGGATGGCATATGTGCATTGATTATAAAAAGCTTAACATGGAAACTAGGAAAGACCATTTTCCATTACCATTCATTGACCACGTTGTAGAACGATTGGCTAATTTTTCTTATTTTTGCTACTTAGATGGGCTTAGTGGTTCTTACTAAATACCTATTCATCCTGATGACCAACCTAAGACTACTTTTACATGTTCCTATAGTACCTTTGCATTTAGATGCATACCTTTTGGGCTATACAATGCTCCCGCTACCTTTCAAAGATGTATGTCTTCCATTTTTAGTGATTTAATTGATGAAAGTGTAGAGGTTTTCATGGATGATTTTAGTGTTTATGGTGCAAACTTTTTAAATTGTCTAGAAAATCTTTCTAAAGTGCTTAACAGATGCAAAGAGCATAAATTAGTGCTAAATTATGAGAAATTTCATTTCATGGTGCAATAAGGCATTGTTTTGGGCCATATGGTGTCAAAGCGAGGTATTGAAGTTGACAAGGCTAAAATTGAAGTCATAGCTAATTTTCCACCTCCAAAATATGTCAAAGATGTTAGAAAGTTTTTTGGGCATGTAGGATTTTATAGAAGATTCATTAGAGACTTCTCTAAAATTGCCAAACCATTTTGCAACTTATTAGTAATGGAGGCAGTTTTTGAGTGTGATGAGGCATGTTTGGATTCTTTTGAAAAGTTTAAGAAAGCTTTTATTTCAACTTCTATTTTGCAGCCATCTAATTGGGAATTACCATTTGAGATTATGTGTGATGCTAGTAATTATGATGTGGGGGTTGTTTTATACCAAAGAAAAGAAGGGAAGCCTTATATGATCTACTATGCTAGCAAGGTTCTTGATGGTGCTTAAATCAACTATACTAACACTGAAAAAGAGCTTCTTGCTATTGTTTATGCCTTTGACAAATTTAGAGCATATCTTGTTGGTCAAAAGGTGATTGAATACTTAGATCATGCTGCTCTCAAGTATCTTTTTAGCAAAAAATATGCCAAGCCAAGGTTGCTTCGATAGATTTTGATGCTTTAAGAATTCGATTGGGAGGTTAGAGACAAAACGGGTAGTGAGAACTTTATGGCTGATCATTTTTCAAGGCTAGATCAAGCAGGGTTAAAGAAGCAAGATGATGGTGTACCTATCAATGACACATTCCCGGGTGAACAACTTTTGCAAATTGCTAAAAAGGAACTTCCATAGTTTGCAGATATTGCTAACTATCTAGTAAGTGGAGTTTTGCCTTATGGTATGGACTTTAGATAGAAAAAGGGATTCTTGTATGATGTCAAATTCTATTATTAGGAAGAACCACTATTATACAAGAGATGTGGAGACGGATTGATAAGAAGATGTGTTCCACAAGATGAAGTTCTGGATGTTCTTAGGCATTGCCATTCTATGGAGGTAGGTGACACTTTGGTGCATTAAGGATAGCATCTAAGGTACTTTTATCTGGATTTTGGTGGCCTGCATTGTTTAAAGATGCCTGAGACTTTGTGCTTGCTTCTGATAGATGTCAAAGAATATGTAACATTTCTAAGAAGCATGAGATGCCTTTGACTGATATTCTAGAGGTAGAAATTTTTGATGTTTGGGGTATAGATTTTATGGGACCATTTCCAAGTTCTTTAGGCAATAAGTACATCATTGTCATGGTTGATTATTTATCTAAATGGGTATAAGTTATTCCATCCATTACAAATGATGCCAAGGTTGTCAAGAAAATGCTTAAGAATATCATATTCCCTAGATTTGGTAGTCCAAGAGCATTGATTAGTGATGGCAGTTCTCATTTTTGCAACCACATGATTGAGTCACTTTTGAAGAAGTATGGTATTACACAAAAGGTAGCTACTCCATACTACCCTCAAACAAATAGTCAAGTTAAAGTTAGTAATAGAGAACTCAAAAGGATTTTGGAAAACACAGTTTCTGCTTCAAGAAAGGATTGGGCATTAAAGATTGATGATGCATTATTGGCATATAAGATAGCTTTCAAAACTCCTATTGGTCTTACTCCATATCAATTGATCTATATGAAGTCTTGTCACTTACCGGTTGAGCTTGAACATAAAGCTTATTGGGCAACAAGAGAATTGAATTTTGATTTAATTGAAGTAGGTCAAAAGAGGCTTCTTCAACTTAATAAATTGGAGGAATTGCGGATGAATGCTTACGAGAATGCCAGAATCTACAAAAATAGAACCAAGCAATGGCATGACAAGCACATTCAAAAGAAGGAGTTTCATGAAGGGAAGCTTGTTCTTTTATATAATTCACGGCTCAAACTCTTTCCCGGTAAGTTAAAATCAAGGTGGTCGAGTCCTTCCGAGTTATTAAAGTTTTTCCTTATGGTGCTATTGAGATTACAAATGCCAAGGGTGAAACTTTTAAAGTCAATGTCCATCATCTAAAGCCTTACATTATTGGCGATCAATTAGAGAATGAGATCTCCATTCCCCTCATTCTCTGCCTTAATATTCCTAGAGGCATTAGTCAAGCTATATACCTTAATTTAGCATTCATTTTATTTTCTTATTTAGTACAGTTTTAGTTGCTTTATCTTTTATATTTCATTTCATTTATTAGTTTTTAATTCATTGATTTTTGTTTGATTAATTTTCATTTTACTAATGACATTACTTTATAATTAGGTTTAATATATGTTTAGAGAAAATAAAAATAATAATCTAAAAAAAATATTTCAAAAATTGACACTCGACACCCAAAGCACAGTTTGACACTCAGTAACTGTCACGACTCGACAAGCACTTACAATTAGTGTCGAGTTGTGTTTTGCAACTGTCACGACTAGGCAGGCACTTACAATTAGTTTTGAGTCATATTTTGGAACTGCCATGACTAGGCAATCACTAGCCGATCAGTGCCGAGTCGTGACCATTTTACACTGTCACCACTCGGCACAACAGCCTCCATTTGGTGCTGAGTCGGCACCAACACACCCTTTCACCAACCAACACACACTTTCATTAACACAACTCTCTAAAAAAATATTATATATAGGTCTCTTTTATACACACATATACATTTCTCTCTCTTTTCATTTCCCTCTTCATTTTGAAATTTTAACAACAACACTTTTAACTTTCACTTTCCCCCCATTTTCCATTTTGTATTTACTACATTCCTATTTTTAAATACACTTTCCACATTCACTTTTTCTTTACATTTTTATTTCTTCTCTTCTTTACATTTCTTTTTCTCTACACATTTTATTTCTTCTTCTCTACACATTTCTTTCATTTTTCATTTTTGCATTTGTATTTTCTTCTATATTCTTCTTTTTCTTTATTTCTTTCATTATGAAGAAAGTTCATAAATCTTCCAAGGCTTTTAAAGGTAAAGCTATCATTCAAAGTGAGGAAGAGGACAAATATATTGATCTTGCTCCAAGGTATGAGGCGCCTTTTCCTATTTTTCATGAATTTGAGGGTGATAAATATGTTCAATGTAGAACTAGAGATGTTGTTGGTTCTAGATTCTTGCCTAAGTCCATTATTGAAAAAATGGGTATGACTAATATTATGGATAAATTGTTGACTTCAGTAGGGCTTAAAAAATTTGTTGATTTAGAAAATGATTCTTATGTGCAATTGGCTCAAGAATTTTATTGTTCTTTGGTTATGAATGAAACGAACAAACATGCTCTAGACTTTCGCATGCTAGGCCATACTTATCAATTGACTCCTAAGTTCATGAAGAATGTGTTTAGTTTTGCTAAGGATGGTGTTTGTAAAATGTCAAGTGATTTTAGTGCACATCATTTTTGGGCATTTTTTATGGAATTGCCTCCTTTTTTATGCTAAAAAGGCTCAGCCATGTTTATCAAAGATCACAAATATTGGCTTTTGTATAAGATACTTGCATGTCTTATTTTAGGCAAATTGAAAGGTAATAGGGTGTCTGTACAAGAGTTATTTTTGATGTGGTGTGTTCATGAAAAAAAAACCAATTTATTAGACTCATTGGCTTCTAAATCAATTACTTGATTATTCTAACCATTCTATGGTTCCTTTGACACATGGTCATCTGATTACTTAAATTGTTATTGCCTTGGATATCTTACAATCTTGTTTGTCAAGTATGAGATGTGTTAGGATGGTTCACTTTACAAAGCAAGCTTCACCCGTGGTGAAGTCATTGATACCAACTGAAAGGAAACGATCATGCAACAGAGATGCAGTGGAAGCATGTGCCCAAAAAGGGTGAAATTCAAAAATTTCACTTGCATGACTCTTCTTAACATGAAGAATTCCAATCCCAAGAACCAATTTACAATTAACATATAGCTAAAAACATACATCAACATGTATACATCAACACAATAACAAGAAGTTCAAGTTTAAGCAACTTACAAACTCCTTTGATTCGATGGAGACCACAAGGTATCTACTAGTTTGGTATGGAGGATTCAACTCTTGAATCACATGCCGTAGTCACCCAAGTATGTGACCTCTAGCTTGAAACACCAAGCTCTCACCAAATCACCTTCTTGCCTAGATCAATTACAAGCAAGTCCCTCTCAAGTGAGACCCTCATAAAAGCTTGCTCTAATTTAATCTACCTAGCAAGAACAATAAGGATGTTGTGTTGTTTTCTTTTGGTTGATTGCTGCTCTAGTTTTTGTCCAACAAAAACTAGCTCTCCCTTTTTGTTCAAAGGCATAAGCCATGGCCTCACAAGCTCTAAGCTTGAAGATGAACATTAAGTTAATTGGATATCAACCAAAACACTAAAAGACAAAAATTAGTGTAGAGATTGCCACCTCACTATGACATTATGCATGACATCACCATGACATCATGTGGTCCCACCACATGACATCATCATGACATTATCCATGACATCATGTGGTCCCACCATATGACATCATCATGACATCATCATGACACTTGTCACCTAGTATGAATATACACTTGACAAGTGGCCTATACAAGTGTCCAAAGAAGAAGTAGACAACACTCCAATGTATTTGTATACATACCTCTTTTATACTTTTATAATACACCAACCAAATCTCTACATCAATATAATAGGCTTGGGCTTACCATTGGGCCAACACTTGGTCCGAAACCCAATCTATTAAATCAATGGGCCTAGATATGGTTGTTGGG
>CATIWO010009969.1:0-14527 GCA_949673435.1 Macaranga tanarius | reverse complement strand
TTATGTTCACTCAAATAAGATGAAAATGATAACATTTACTTCATCCATTAAAAATATGATTCCTGAAAAGAACACTTAACAAACATGTTAGTAAATAACTTAATATTTTTACATCATCAAAATCATTAGTGAAATCTCGGGGCTAACATAGTTTACAAATAAAGGAATGTGAGTAATTTTATAAGAAAATTACCTAGTGAGTGGAAAAGAAATAACAATAATATCTGAAACATCAAGGATCTCACAAGCCATGATCCAATAAATAAAATAATAATAAGTAATGAAAATAACATAAAATTAGAATATTCAAATTATTAATGAGTCCCAAGAATGAACGCACTTATTTTCATTTCAACTCTTATTATTGTCAACATAATAATATTTTTGAGTTAAATATTGAAATTCTTTTCATACAAATGTTCGTTGTACGTTAACAAAATTCTTTTTTCTAAAATTTTTGTTTTCCATAATTTATTCATCACGTTCTTTGTGTTGTATATTATACTTTATTGAGCTTACAAGTTCAATTCATCTTCGTAAATATTAATTGTATAATATAAAATCTCACTATATCATAATATTACTCTTACTTAGAACTGTGATCCACGTATCACAATTCTCAGTATTACAACTCAAGATTTTCATATAGTCCACACTGACTGTATCTCAAAACATCATTTCTCAATAAATTTGTATGCATACTTTTCAATCACATAAATTCACCCTAAAGGCACCTCTGAATCCATGCACTATCCCAAAGACAGTTATCATTAGGTTAGCCAACATACTCTCAATTGTACTCATGATGTGAATTCAAGCAATAAGAATATCAAAATGCAATCTAAATGCCTAAGGGACAAAAGGAGGCTCAATTTATCATGTTAAACTCATTAAAATATATGGAAGAAAGTATGGGAAGCACTGTTGCGATTGCAGATTTCCTATAATTGTAAATTTGAAGAAACTTACGATTGTAAATTTCTTGCAATCGTAGATTTAGCACCAACGAGTGAACTACCAGCTGCTGTTGTGATTGTAACTTACTTGCAATCATAAATTTTCCCTGATCAGCATAGGATTCTTTTTTTGGATGGTTTCTTCAAGAGTAAATGCATGGAGCACATTTTATATCCACCTTGAACATGTTGGAAACACTATTGGCAGCCAAAAAACCATTGTAATAAGAATCTTTTGGGGCCAAAACCCTAAGAGTTACATATTTATTATAAATTATGAGTTAGTGGGTCAACAAAGCTATTAGTGGGTGTTAATGTAGCTAATGGTTGTAGTGGGTATTAGTAATCATATATTTTTATATCTAGATTAGTAGTGTGAGCTTGGCCTTGATATCTATATAAGCAATGTCATTTTCTTATATTGTAATAAGTTGAATGATAGAAGATCAATAAAAATTAGAGTGTTCTCCCTTTGTGGTTGCAAAACCATGAGCTCTTATTAAACTTTATGTTTGTGGCAAATGTCCTTTTACCTTATCAATCTATTTCCAGGCTATAGATTGTGGCATTTTTCTATAATTTTTTATTCATATTTGTTATTAATTCAAGGGGGTCAAAGTTTTCAAATAGCTTTGGTTGTTTGAACTAACTAAACATGGGTGAAGATTTCCATTGCCTGATTTAGAACTTGATTTGAACTTTCCTTGAGAGCATGGTTTAGGGTTCTGATTGAATGTTGGAGTTAACTTGCATATCATATGTATCATAGCTCGTTAGCTATCGGAGTGTATGGTTGCTAAGTTTTTGATTTCATATTGTTGGACATTTGCATGATCATAAGCTAATCCACTCTTATTTTGACCTTAACAAGAAATTTTAAATTGCTAATATATTTGATTAAGTGTGATTGTTAGATAGGATTATGCTCTTGATCAAGCTAGCTTTATAGGGTGATTAGAAACTCAATTAAGCCCTCAAAACCTCACAAAGGTGTCTCTAATTGATCCCTAAATCACATGGGATAGATTGAAGATAAAATATTCAAATTTTCTAAGAAGAAAGAGGCCTCACGATCTTGAGGAATAGTGGTCACGATCGTGAGGAGAGCTGAAGTTCACAAGTGAAGCAAAAAGACTCAATCAAAAGAATTCAGCCCTGGTTACGATCATGCCCTCACGATCGTGAGACATGTGGTCACTATTATGAGGTGCATGTCACGATCGTAAGCTTCCTCCAATGGCCAAATTTTCATCCCTCACGATAATAAAGGGTAAGTCACGATCGTGAGGAGCCTTTTTTCATGCAAAAGCTGAAAACTCATTTAATGGAGGTTGAAGAAGGTTTGGACAAATTTAATGCTTCCTAACAACTAGTTTTTAATGTTCCACTATAAATACAAAGCCTCAAACTTCATTTAAAAGGTTACAAGAGTTGATTGAAGTAATTTTTCTTAGAAATTATCAAAGCTCATTAATCATTTCTCATTTGTATTAAATTATTGAGTGTTGGGTTGTAATTAGAGTTAAATTCTTTTTTCTTGTTAATTCTTGAGTTAAGATTAAGGAAAGTGAGGTATCTTTCTTATTATGGTTTAAGTGTTGACTATTAAAACACTTTGGTTTTTTTATTATGGTTTGAGTTAAGCCAAGAAAAACTCTTGTTTGTGTAAAAGTTTGAGATGAGCCTTAAAACTCACTTGTGTTGTATTCAATCTAATTAGTAGATTGGTGTGGTGGTTAAAAATCGTAACTTGGGATAAGTTAGGTGGAGATGTAGGATTGTTCAAGAATTTGAACTCTTTAAATTCTTGTGCATTGGTGTTATTACTTTCTTTCTTTTCTCTATTTTTCATATCACCATCTTCTTAATTTCTTCTTAATCTTCTCAAAAATTAATTAACCCTATTCACCCCCCTCTAGGGTTTTTCAATTGGTATCAGAGCTTGTATTCTAGGTACTTCATTTCTAGAATCAAGATCATAGGGAGTGATTTTTTAAACTTTTAATCTCTTAGACCATTCTTTGATGGAAATGACTATCCTCATTGGAAGTACAAGATGGAGTTATATCTAAATAGTGATCCCATTAGACTTTGGGATGTAGTGCTTCAAGGATGGAGTCCTCCCACCATAATGGTAGAAAATGCACAAGTTCTTATGGATAGAACTAGATGGAGCCAAAGTGATAAGGAAGACAACTACAAGAATAAGAAGGCCATGACCATTCTTCTTGCCTCTATGTCTAGAGAAGAAGGTGGCAAGGTGCAACATTGTATTGCGGCCAAAGAGATTTTGGAGACTTTTGAAAACCACTATGAAGGAAATGTTCAAGTGAGAAGTAAGAAGGTGTAACTTCATGTGTATGAATATGAGCTCTTCAAGATGAAGTCCAAAGAATCCATTATCGAAATGACTAATAGATTAAATGCTCTTCTCACCACCTTGAGAAAGTTAGGAAAACACTACTCAAAAGAAGAAGTTAACACCAAAATCTTGAGAGTGCTACCCAAGAAAGATTGGGAATCAAGGGTTACCTCCATTGAAGAAGCACATGATTTGTCAAAGCTCTCCACTGATATTCTCATTAGAAAGCTATTGACTCATAAGCTCACCTTGAAACAAAGGGGGGAGGAGAAAGGGGAGAAAGAAGAAAAGAAGAAAGGGATAGCTTTAAAGACCATCTAAGAGGAAAGTGAAGAAGAAAGCCTTGTAGACTCTAGTGAAGATGATGATGAGATTACTATGCTTACTAGAGGATTTAAGAAGCTCTCGAGAAGGAATAATTTCTCAAGACAAAGAGACAACAAGAAGAATGATGGAAAAAGGACCAAGGAAGTCACTTGTTATAAATGCAAGAGGCCGGGTCACATAAGAAGTGAGTGTCCAAAACTCAAGTTCAAGGGCAAAGGAACTAAAAAAAAAGAAGAAGGCCTTTAAAGCCACTTAGGATGACTCATCCAATTCGAAAAAAGAAGAGGACAACTAAGAGGTGGTCAATTTATATTTCATGGATCTTGAAGATAAAGAGGTACCTTATACTTCTAACTCTTCTTGTTGTGATAATGATGAACTTGAATATGATGATGATGATGATAATGGAGCTCTATTGTGAGCAAACTTGTCTTAATTTATGAAAATTTTCTTTCAAAAAAAAAGTTTTACAAGTAAGAGTTTTCAAAAATATCAAATGAATTTGAAATTTTGAAAGACAAATTTGCTAAGGTAATCTCATCCAATGAGAAACTCTCTAATGACTTGAAAGATTCTATCTTTTTGAGAAGTGAATTTGATAAAACTAGAGAAGAGAATGAGAAGCTTTCAAAGAAGATACTAGAACTAAAAAACTCCATTTCCAAATTTCACAAGGGAAAAGAAACTCTTGATAATATCTTGGTTTCTTAAAAGGTTCATGGTGACACATTTGGACTTGGGTATGCTCATAGGATTTCCTCATCATCATTTACTTCCAATAAGTTTGTTAAAGCCAAACTTGATTCACTCATTCCTGACACTAGCTCTAAGACTCAAGCTAACATAGCTAAAGGGTCTCATACATCTAGAGCTAAGTCATTCAAGACTTATCCCCCCATGAATCAAAGGTTTAAGGCACAAGCCAAAAGACCTCAACCAAATCATGCCTTCATGTACACAAAGAAACACACACCTAAGCATGAAATTTCATACCACCACTTGCACACTTGTGAATGTATGTCTCATATATGTTCAAGAACTCACATACCAACTAGAAGATATACACAACACTCTCACATACACTCCAAAGTAAAAGTGGCTTATAGAGAATTTATGCAATTTTCTAATGCTAAATATTCATATGCATCTAAACTTAAAAGATTTACAAATGTAAAATGCATTTATTGCATGACTCTTGGGCACACTAGCAATTTATGCTTTTATAGGAGATTGCATTTACAACTATTGCCTTTAGATTATCTTGAGACTAACCAACCTAGACCACTTAAGGTTGGGGTTCAAAAGGATGCTTAATTTATTATTGTGTAGGTGTGCTTGAAATCCACCAAGAGCAAAAGTCAATGGTACCTAGATAGTGGATCTTTAAGACATATGATGAGAGATAAAGACCAATTCACTTCCCTTGAAACCAAAGATGGAGGTAGTATCACTTTTGGAGACAATGCCAAAGGGAAGATTATGGGAATTGGCAAGATAGGTAACCCCAGAAAGTCTCTCTATTCATCACGTTTTACTTGTTGATGGCTTAAAACACAACTTGCTTAGTATTAGTCAATAGTGTGACATGGAAAATAAAGTCACTTCTGTCCTAAAAATTACTTTGTTAGTAACCTTAATGATGATAAAGTAATTTTTAAAGGTGAAAGAGTTGACAATATATATGTTATCGATTTAAATAATGTATGCAACAAGGAATATAAATGTTTAATATCTATTTTCCATGACATATGGACTTGGCATAGAAGGTTAGGACATGCTAATTTTGAATTAATCGATGATCTTAGAAAAAATAAACTTATGGATGGTTTACCCAAACTCAAGTTCACCAAAGACAAGATATGTGATGCTTGTCAAAAGGGGAAGCAAGCTAAATCTTCATTCAAGCTTAAAAATAGAGTCTCTACCTCTAGGCTACTTAAGCCAATATATATGGATTTATTTAGTCCTATTAGAGTAGTTAGCTTAGGTAGAATGCATTATGCATTTATTCTTGTTGATGATTACTCTAGATTTACTTGGGTGTGCTTTTTAGCTCATAAGAATGATGCCTTTGATGTTTTTAAAAGTTTTGCCAAAAGAGGTCAAAAAGAAAAAAAAATTACATTACTAGCATTAGAAGTGATCATGGAACCGAATTTGAAAATAAATTTTTCAACTCCTTTTGCAATGAAAATGGCATTTCTCACAATTATTCTTCCCCTAGGACACCTCAACAAAATAGGAAAGTTGAGAGGAAGAATAGAACTTTAGTAGAAATGGCTGGAACCATACTTCATGAGTATAAGTTACCATTATACTTTTAGGCAGAAGCCATCAATACTGCTTGTTATATTTCAAATTGTATTTTCAAAAAACCAATTTTAAATAAAACTTCTTATGAGCTGTGGAATAAAAGAAAACCCAAAATCTAAAAACCCAAAATCTCATATCTAAGAGTATTTGGATGGAAATGCTTTATATTAAATACTAAGGAAAAACTTAGGAAATTTGATTCCAAAGTAGATTAAGGAATTTTTCTAGGCTATTCCACCTCTAGCAAAGCATATAAATATTAGTTTATATGTGCCCTAGGGCCATTCTTGTATATAGATATTGTATATTTATCCTTATGGTAATAAAAAATTCATTTAAATTAAAGTGTTTGTTTATTTGAATATTTACCCTTTAGTATTATATTGAATGAATTTATTATCAAGAGTTGATAATATGAGTGACAAACTCATTTGGTACATATACTATAAATGTTCATAGTCGTTGGATTAATATAAGGGTAATATTAATCCCTAGACTATCACATCTGTCTATTTTTCTTGATCGGTATATAATATCGATAATGGGAGGTTGTGAATCTCATGCTACTTGATATGAGATATCAGAATAGACATATGGGTACTCATGTGATGGGTGGATTGAACTATGACGTAAGATTTATAATTGCATGGAAATTCACTTTAGTCAACAATCACAATCTTAGACATAATGGTGCTTATGGTCCTTTGACCTAAGGTGACACGGTCATCCATATATAGTTGGTTAGAGTTTGTTACTGCTTACATATCTGTGCTAGCCACGTGTGGGTATATAGAATGTGGTGGCTCTAATTGGTTATATGTAGGGATGAGTGATCGGCCAAGATAGAATTCATTACCTAGAGTGAACCGGGATAAGATCCTATGCTATCTAAGTTATTATTGATGAATAAGTACCTGGTCAGGTCAAACTCGACTTACTCGAAAAGAGTTTCGATGCTAAAAAAGAGTTTCTAGTAGTAGTCGTGTTTTATCAAGAATTGAACTTAAGATGAGGTCATATGATTAAGGTAATTAGAGTTTGACTAAACCATGACTCTAGCCAATATTAGGATATTATAATGAAGGGACATTTAGTGCATGGTAATTGTATTTTATGGTTCTTGTGGATCTACATAAAGCATTCATTTCTAATTGGGTAGTCATGATATCTATGCTGGGGGTCACTCACGACTTATGGGAACCAAATGTGATTAATTGGGATTTTCACATTTAGTATGGAAAGGTGTTTCCATAATACTAAGTGTTAATATTATTTTCCATTGCCATTTAGACTTGAACCTAGTAAATCACACACACAAGGGTTGCACTTGTGAAGATTAATATTAATTTGATTATTAATTAAAGAGTTTAATTAATCAATTAAATTAATTGAATTATATTTTAGGATACGCTAGATCCCCACATATGTGCAAATCCAATTCAATTAATTTAATTGATTAATTAAACTCTTTAATTAAAAATCAAATTAATATTAATCTTCAACCTTTGTGTGTGTGACTTACTAGGTTCAAGTCTAAATGGCAATGGAAAATAATATTAACACTTAATATTATAGAAACACCTTTCCATGATAAATGTAAAAATTCCAATTAATCACATTTTGCTCCGATAAGTCGTGAGTGACCCCCAGTATAGATATCACGACTGCCCAATTAGAAATGAATGCTTTATGTAGATCTACAAGAACTATAGAACACAATTACCATGCATTAAATGTACCTTCATTACAAGATCCCGATATTGGCTATAGTCACGGTTTAGTCAAAATCTAATTGCTTTAATCATATGACCTCATCTTAAGTTCAATTCTCGATAAAACATGACTACTACTAGAAACTCTTTTCTAGCACCGAAACTCTTTTTGAGTAAGTCGAGTTTGACCTGGCCAGATACTTATTCATCAAGAACAAATTAGATAGCATATGATCTTATCTCGGTTCACTCCAGGTAATGAATTCCATCTTGGCCGATCACTCATCCCTATATATAACCAATTAGAGCCACCACACGCCATATACCCCCACGTGGCTAGCACAGGTATGTAAGCAGTAACAAACTCTGATCAACTATATGTGGATGACTGTGTCACCTCAGGTCAAAGGACTATATGCACTATTATGTCTAAGATTGTGATTGTTGACAAAAGTGATTTTCCATGCAATCACAAATCTTACGTCACAATTCGATCCATCCATCATATGAGTACCCACATGTCTATTCTGATATCTTATATCAAGTAGCATGAGACTCAGTACCTCCCACTATCGATATCACATACCGATCAAGGAAAATAGATAAAGGTGATAGTCTAGGGATTAATACCACCATTATATTAATCCAATGACTATGAACATTTATAGTATATGTACCAAATGAGTTTGTCACTCATTTTATCAACTCTTGATAATAAATTCATTCAACATAATAATAAAGGGTAAATATTCAAATAAATAAACATTTTAATTTAAATGAATATTTTATTACCATAGGGATAAATATACAATGTCTACATACAAGAATAGCCCTAGGGCACATATATACTAACAATCTCCCACTTGCACTAGCGCCATTCGCTACAATATCTAAAACCCATCTTCTCAAGATGGTGGTCTAATTACAGTTGGGTAAGCACTTTAGCCAGTGGATCAGCCACATTGTCGGCTGAAGCTACCTTCTGTATGAGTACATCGCCCTTTCCAACAAGTTCTTTGATAATACGATAGTGCCTTTATATGTGTTTGAATTTTTGGTGAGACCTCGGTTCTTTTGCTAAAGTAATGGCTACATTGTTGTCGTAGAAGAGAGGGACTGCCGACACAATAGAAGGAACAACACTTAGTTCAAAGATGAACTTCTGAATCTAAACAGCTTCCTTAGCAGCATCTGATGTGGCTATGTACTCGGCCTATATAGTGGAATCAACATTGATACTTTGCTTGGAACTCTTCTAGCTCACTACACCTCCATTACAGGTGAAGACAAACCTGGAGATAGACTTTCTATCATCCACATCTGACTAGAAGTCAAAATCTATGAAACTCATAAGTTATAAGTAACCTCCTCCATAATTCAAAACTAAATCATTAGTCCTTCTTAAGTACTTAAGGATAGCCTTAACCGCCACCCAATGCTCCAAGCCTGGATTGGATTGAAACCTGCTAGTCATACTAACAGTATAGACAATATCTCGCCTAGTACACAACATAGAATATATTAGGCTTCTTATAGCTGAAGCATAAAGAACCTTGGCCATCTCCGCCATTTCCTCAGATGTTTTGGGCAACATCATCTTAGAAAGGTGGATACCATACCTAAATGGTAACAATCCTCTCTTAGAATCAAGCATGTTGAACCTCTTTAACACCTTTTCCAAGTAAATACTTTGAGATAAACCTATCATTCTCTTCGATCTATCTCTATATACTTGAATTTTGAGAATATAGGTAGCCTCTCCTAAGTCTTTCATTGAGAAGGTCTTAGACAGCCATACTTTTACAGAAGTCATCATACTGACATCATTCCCAATAAGAAGAATATCATCAATATACAAGACTAGAAAAGTGAGTTAGCTCCCACTAACCTTCTTGTAAATACATAGTTCATCCTCATTCTTAATGAAACCATAAGAATGGATAGCCTTATTAAAGCGGTGATTCCAACTCTTTGAAGCTTGCTTGAGACTATAGATAGATCTATAGAGCTTGCACACTTTTGAGCTTTCTTCGGATTCAAAACCCTTGGGTTACTCCATGAAAATGTCTTCCTTAACATAACCATTAAGAAAGGTGGTCTTGACATCCATCTACCAAACCTTATATTCATAGTATGTGGTAATAGCAAGAAGAATTCGAATGGATTTAAGCATGGCTACTAGTGAGAAAGTCTCCTCATAGTTAACCCCTTGCCTTTAGCGAAACCTTTTCACTACAAGCCTAGCTTTGAAGGTCTCTACCTTCCTATCTATACCAATATTTATCTTAAAGATCTATTTACACTTAATAGGTACAATACCCTCAGGAAGACCAACAAGTGTCCAGACTTAGTTTGCATACATAGAATCCATTTCAGTTCTTATTACCTCAAGCCATCTTGAAGAATATTTATCATATAAAGTTTCTTCATATGTAGTAGGATCATCAACATGAATGCTTTCTTCATAAACATGCAACTCTTGCATATCATGGAGAAAACCGTATCTTTTCGGAGGACGAGATACCCTACTAGTCTTTCTAGGAGTCGGTGTGATGACATTCTTAATTGGAATAGACTCTTCGGGTTGATCAATGTCCATTTGATCAATTTATTGGGCTTCTTTAGATGACTCTTTATCTAACATTATCTTCTTTCCTTTGCCACCTTCCTTAAAAAACTCTTTCTCAAGAAATATAGCATCTCTGCTTGCAACAACAATATATTCAATAGGAAGATAAAAGCAATATCCTAAACTATCTTTAAGATATCCAACAAACCTTCCTTTAATTGATTTCATATCTAACTTGTCTGATTTCAGCTTCTTGATGAAAGCCGGGCACCCCTAAATCTTAATATGTTTAAGACTTGGTGCCTTACCACACCATATCTCATATGGTGTGGTAGAAACGGACTTGGATGAAACTCGATTAAGGATATAGCAGGCCATTTGGAGTGTGAAACCCCAAAGTGATATGGGAAGATTGGTGTAGCTCATCATAAATCGTACCATATCTAATAAAGTACAATTTCACCTCTCAGACACACCATTCAACTGTGATGTTCCAGGCGGTGTGAATTATGATACAATGCCATATTCCTTAAGGAACTCAATGAACTCAGTACTCAAGTATTCACCTTCTCGATCTGATCTTAGAATTTTAATACTTTTCCCGGTTTGGTTCTTTACTTGGGCCTTGAACTCCTTGAACTTTTCAAAGGATTTTCTTTTGTTCTTTATAAGAAACAAATGCCCATACCTTGATAGATCATCTATAAAGGTAATAAAGTAGTAGAAACCACCTCTAGCCATTTTCTTAAATGGCCCACATACATCACTATGTATGATTTCCAATATATCATTGGCTCTTGCCATTTGTCCAACAAATGGTGATCTAGTCATCTTGCTTTGAAGATAAGCCTCATAAGTCAGATCAGATGCGGATTCAAGATTGCTCAAGATTCCCATCTTTTCCAACTTCATGATCCTATCCTTTGCAATATGACATAATCTTAAGTGCCATAGATATTTGCAGTTCAAGGCATTCTCAATTAGCATCGCATTCACATCAGATTAAGGCTCAATGTTATTAGATATATTGTCAAGATAATATAAACCATGCCAATCAATTCATTTCCAAAATAAATTTTACATACATCTCTACCAAAAAGGAATTCATAACCCCTACTAGTCAAACTAGAGATAGAGATAATGTTCTTAAAGGCATTAGGTACATGCAATACATCCTCCAATAATAAAACATGATTATACAAATCAATTGAAGTGGACCCTATAGCTTTGGTCGCAACACTTGCTCCATTTCTAAGCTTTAAGGTCACTTCATTAGGCCTCAACCTTTTCTCATTTGCTAGATCCTCCAAGGATGAACAAATGTGAGAACTTGCACTGGTATCCAATACCCATACATTAGATGAGCTCTTAGAACATTTAGAAGCAAATAAATTAGAGAAAGTCTCACCTTCTCCATCCTTGCCCTTTCTTTTTATCTTGAGACACTCAAAGAACTTAGGACAATTCCTCTTATAATGTCCTTCACCTTGGTAGTGGAAACACTTTCCCTCGCCTTGCTCTTCCCTCATGGTGGCCTTGGGCTTGACAACACTTGCCTTACCCTTATTTTTCTCACGTATGATGAAAAGTGGGTTTAATGGTCTTACGTTATCAGATTCTGCAAAAGGTAACAAGATTGATTAGCTATAGTCATTGTGAAAACCATTGTGCTAGATTTAAATCTTATCCCAAAGAATCTCATTTGCATGCCATTAAGTGAATCATGAAATATCTCATTGGCACATTGCATTTAGGACTTTGGTAACCTAGAAGTTCAACCTTTGACTTGATTAGTTATTCAGATGCAGACTTTGCCAGTAGTCTCTTAGATAGAAAGAGCACTTCTAGAACTTATCAATCTCTAGGTCATTATCTAATGTCTTGGTTTAGTAAAAAGCAAGTTTTGGTTGCCTTGTCCACCGCTGAAGCCGAATATATGGCGACAAGTTATTGTTGCTCATAAGTTAAAATAATAACTCTTGGACTATGGCATTAGTATTGATCACATTCCAATCAAATGTGACAATACAAGTGCTATCAACCTTAGCAAAAAATTCCATTCTTTAGGACCAAACACATTGATATTAGGCATCATTTCTTACGTGATCATGCTCAATATGATGATATTATTCTTGAATTTGTGGATACTATCAATCAATTAGCCGATATTTTCACCAAACCACTTAATGAGTAAAGGTTAAACTTCTTTAAATAAGAGCTTGGTATGCTAGATGGTTCTATTTTAAAATGAATTGTCTTGACATCTTTGTGATTTTTTTATTTTCTCATGCTAATTAATAATTGATCATTGAAATTAATTCAAATGATGAATTATTTAAATAGCACACATAATCCTTTATCCACTAAAATACTTGACATTTGCATGATTCAATTCATTTATCCTCAGTTAGAAAAATTATTCCAAAATTCAAAGTTTTAAATCTGTCAATTTGGTCCAAAAGGACTAAATTGTAACATTTTTTTAGGACCCAATTGTAAACTTTTTGAAAACACAGGGACCTTTCTGTAATTATGTCACGACCCTTAGAGGATCGTGATACGTACAACTCGTTGAGTGGCTATGCCACTCACGATCGCTGCTCACAGTCGTGAGTAGACCGTGAGGGGTAGGCTGACTCAACTAGTCATTTTTCACATTTTGATTCTTGCACTTTTTGAAACGTTTCACACTCCAACGGCTCTATAATCCTCACCATTAATTTTTGATGATCCAATGGCCATTTTTTACTATTTTTCTCTATATAAACCCTTATATTCTTCCATTTTTTGTCACACCTTCTACTTACATTCTTTCTAGCTTTCAAAAGGCTTTTTTTTTTCATCTCTTTGCATCACTCTTTGCATCTTCCTATTTTCTCCTCATCATCTCTCTATGGCTACTAAGAGAAGCACTAGACAAGAGATCTCTCCCTCTACCACTCCAAGGAGGGCTACAAAAGATCAACCAAAGAAGACTCCTCCTATTGCCTACACTCAAGCTCAAATAAGAGCAACAGCAAATAAGTTCTCTCAAAGAAGCATCATTCCCTTAAGGTACATGTCTAAAGTTGCCCTTGAAGAGCTTGGAATTTTTGAAGAGGTTCAAACCTTACTTGAAAAGGTAGGACTTCTTAACCTTACTTTTGACATTCTTCCTACCTATCCACAACTAGTGGTTGAGTTCCTTTCCTCCTTTCGCCTTAGAACTCACCATATTGTTGCCCAAAACCCAATAAATAGCATTAGATTTAGATTGGGAGGGAGGGAAAGATTCTTGACAGCCCAAGACTTTGATGATATTTTTGGCTTCAAAAGATAAGGGCTAATTCACGTTAACACTACCTGGTCTCCTCACAATTTTCTAGGTAAACCATTACAAACCAACATCTTCTCATTTCCTTTCAGGTCATACTAAATCCTCACCCCTTCAATCCAAAGCCTTATGGTATATTCAAAGATTTCTTGCTTACTCTATTAATGCTAGGGGTCTAAGTCATGAGGTAATTTCTTTCAATGACCTCTTTCTTCTCCATTGTATGTTGATGATAAAGAAATTGAAATGGGGAGACTTTTTCAATGGAGACTTTGGTTATTAAGTGATAGTGTCTCTGGCAATATTTACATTGGTGGCTTTATTTATCATGTTCGTACTCGAATAATTTAAGTTATTTTGGATTAGAACTAAATTATAAGTAAAATAAGTTTGGAGGAAGGACTTAATTGAAAAATATTAAGTTGTGAGAATAAATTGTAAAATGGCATAAACTGCCATTGTTACAGATAAAGAAGAAGAAGAAGAAGAAAAAGAAAAAAAAAGGAAACACTGTCGGAGGAAGAAGAGGAAGAGAAGGAACCTACATTTCAGTGAGTGGACTTCTTTTCTTCAATCTATTCACTTCTATACTTGTTTTTTTATAGATTTTGAATGATTTGGGATTGAAATCTCGTGTCTGTTGAAATTTTATAATTCAAACGTTACTGTTATGCGATCAGGTGGTGCCTAATTGCACTAAGGCGGTACCTCATTGAGCAAAGGCAACATATCAGCCCTTTCAGGCCCTCAGGTGGCGCCTTAATGAGCATTAGGGTGATGCCTTAGTAAGCCAATAAGGTGGTGCCTTAGTGACATGGGGATGATCAGGCGGTGTGATGTGCTAATAATCTGCAAGCATACAGAATCGTATCAAGTAGTAAATAAAGATATCGTCCCACAGAGATTTTGGTGATGACTAATGTCTTACTCACAGTGTTTGTTTGTTTAGACAACGAAATAGAGTTTGTAATTTTA
>CATIWO010009901.1:0-12606 GCA_949673435.1 Macaranga tanarius | reverse complement strand
TTGTCACTCATATTATCAACTCTTGATAATAAACTCATTCAACATAATACTAAGGGTAAATACTCAAATAAATAAACACTTTAATTTAAATGAATATTTTATTGCCAAAGGGATAAATATACAATGTCTACATACAATAATGGCCCTAGGGCACATCTATACTAACATTCATAGCATATCATGCATAAATCATAAGTTATATAGAGTTAATGTATGTTAACTTATGTTAGGATGAGAAAATACCAGGCGCCTCGCTCTGACCCGGAAGAGTCATTTGAGTCTATACGTAGGCAAGAGCCTATACATACATTAGATGCATCTGAACATGAACAGTCATAATTGTAACCTACTCCTCCACAAGTTGCTTATCCTCCCTTTATGCAAGAATTTGTCCAAGTCGTGAGGGGGATAGCACAAAAAGCAATTGAAAGCACTCTTGATGTAAACTATGAAATATGAGAGAGCAAGATGCAAAGGTATTTACAGTCTTAATGATTTTCCTATAGCAAAGGACACTTATAGAATACTTGAGAAAGGATTGAATTTAGAGATCAAAGAGAGAGAAGGATAATTAAACCATAAATTTATAGAGATTTAGTAAAAACTGTATTGCACGATTAAGAAACTATAAAGGAAGAGAAGTTTTAGAAGCTAAAAAGAAGGAAACTATTAGTGGACTTGCTATTTCAACTCAAAACAATGGTAGTCCATTCTCCAGAGTTTCTAATTTTTAACAAAGTGGTTTTAAAAGGTGTGAAGTAAGTCAGTTTAGTCTATTAATGGGAAAAATATATAACAGAGAATATAGAAGACTTAAAGGTCGAAAAGGCACTAATAAATTTATGAGTAGTGCATCAGTTTCAATATATAATAGTTGTGATAGAATTCATCTGGAAAAATTTTTGAGGTCTTAAACTTGATGTTTGCTACAAGTGTAGTAAGCGGGGGAACTTCTTTAGAGATTGTTCATTGAAGAGAACTGTTAAAAGATCTTAGCTAATTAATAAAGTGGTACAAGAAAGAAAATATTCCAAATCAGTAGTAAACCAAGTGGAAACTGAGAAAAAAAAAAGAAGAAAATAATTGCTATTGCAACATAAATTGGACTTGATGATCATTTATATGAGTATACATTACGTATATATAGTATATTTGCATTATTAAGGACATAGTATAGGTATTTCAATGTCTTTTGGAATGTTGTGATAATAAATTTAGTGATGAGATTTTATTTCAAGATAGTAGAACAATATAAATAATATACAGACTACAACAGTCATTGAATTAGGAAGATGCATAATATTATTTCAGAAATTGATTAGGTATGAAACTATAGTATCATTGTAGATTGGTATATAAAGAAGGTATGTATGGATATTTGTAGATAGAGAAAGATAGAGACAATGATTGAAAGAGAGATTGTGCATGCTAGTTGGATTTCAACTGTAATTATATAATATGTGATTGAAGACGAGTAAGAAGTTATTTAGATGATATTGTGATTCAATGAAATTTGATTCAAGGGTAATAGGTGAACTTGTAACTGAAGAATTTTCTAATTACTATCTAAAAAGAATTATTGAGATTATTCTTAAAAACAGATTTTAAATTTAGATTATATTAAGGGTGGCTTTTAAAATTGATGGCACCATATAGAATAATGTCAAAAGAGTTAAAGAGGTAAAAAATAATTTTGTAAATGAGTCATTCACTATGGGGGTGTTATTTTAGTTTAATAAAGAAAGATGATGATGTGAGATTATGTGTTAATGGTAGGTAAATGAAAATTTTGCATGTTTATTTGATTTCAACTATAATTACTTTTTATATGGATTGAGATGGGCATGAAGCTTACCCGATACTGAGAAATTAATAAAGATTAGTTCAAGGGTAATGGATGTACTAATAATCAAAGAATTCCCTAATGTGTTCTAGATGAAATATGTGAAATATTGATATGTAGATTGGCTAACTATCCATCGATAAGATTAAATTATATTAAGTCAATTGGCTAAGTATCTGTCGGCAAGGCAAATGATACCAAGCAATGAGATTGAGATGTGAAAGTGTGCATTATTTCATTTATATGAATTATTACAAGATGGTATCCCTATTGTTGAGATGAATGTAAGCATTAAATAAAATATTGAGATTTGAGATTCATGTGATGTGTACTCGATTATTTATTGATTATATTTATACTTTTCTCGTACGGAATTGATGATTGTAAGTGTTAGAGACGACGAAGTGCAAATGCATATATTTGAATATATATAATCCTTTATATGTGAGTTGATTGTGAATACTATATATATCACAAAAGGTGACTATACGAATATTTAATATTGTGTTGATATAAATATATTTTGAGCTTATGTTTGTGAATTGAATTGATAATGTTAAGTATATTGTTAGAGTGTCTCTGAGTTGGTTTGAGTCTCATTTGAGTGTGGGGAAGTTTGTATAGCTTTGAGAAGGCTAAAAAGGGAATTTTAAGATTTTGAAGGAAAGGAAAAAAATTAGTTTGAGATACGTGGGACAATATGTAATTGTAGTGTGGTGGGTAACCGAGCCCAATTGAGATTGTTTATAGAAGTGTAGTTATTTTTATTGTAGAATTGACCCTACTTTAGTAGAGAGATGTCGATATTTTAGGGGAGGTTCTGCCAAATTTTTGATAGATTCTTCGTAAATTGTGTTTTTATCATTACGTTCTTATAATAAAGCCTAGTGTGCAATGGATGAGTATGGTCTATAGGTTGTGTTATAAAATGTTGATGATAGTGTGGGTATACTACAAGTGGATTACTAATTAAATACCATGTGAGATTAATATATGCTTTATGAATATGAATGTTTATAATAAGCAGTTGAAGAATAAAAGAATTCCAATAATAAAGGTAAAGTGAAGTTATTGTTCACCTAAAGAAGCAACATGGAAAGTAGAAGAGCTAATGAAGTAAAAATAATCATATTTGTTCTCGGAAGATGATGAGTAATTAATTTTAGGGATAAAATTTTCTTAAGGGGGGAGAAATATAACACCCACCCTGTTAGCATACGTATTTATGACGTATGTACTGCATTTTATGTATATTAGATAATGGATTTTATTTAAGTTGAAAATGTACTTATGTTGTAGAGAATGACTAAATTGTAAGATAAGTTTGGAGTTAATTGTCACAATAAAAATTTATGGGGTATTGGGCAATATATCCATTTCATTAAGGAGCTAAGGAGAAATTGTGAGGATATTTGGTTATAATTATCTAGATTTATTATTATTATTATTATTATTATTATTATTATTATTATTATTATTTAGTTGATAATTATACATTTAATATGCAATTATTAGGAGGAAGACTTTAGGGGGCAAATGGAGGTTATTGATTGGTGGGAATTATATGTGTGTATATGTATATGTGTTGGGTAGAAGGTGTAGAGATTTTGGAGAAGAAGAAGAAGAGAGTTCTTAATAGAGTTGGAGAGTTTTTGGATCTTGTTTGAGCTAGCAATTGGGAGGCATTAGAAGTCTTATATCCATTGAAGTCCTAATTGGTAAGTTTTACTTGTATTTTTCTTGGTTGTAGTTGAGTTTTGATGTTCGTTAAATTCGGATTTTGTCTCCTTTGTTTTCAATCCTCTTATTCTAACTATAACTTGAGCTATAGGACTCTGATTTAAGTATGGTTGAATTCTCTGAAAACTTCAGAGAATCCTTTAAAATGTTTATTTTTTGTACTTAAACTGAATCTGCTGTTAAGAGGGTCAAATAAGGCTAGATATTTTATTGCTCATGCCAATGCCTTGTTCTACCCAAATAGACTTAAAAATCCATAATTAATTCTCTATATATGCTAATTATGTGATTTCAGTTGGGAATGAAATTAGACCTATATATGTAAAGTTTTTATGAATTTGGTAATTATAGGATATTGGGCAAGATAGAATGAATAGACTTGCTCGCAATGGTCTTTTGGGATCAAACATAAAATTTGAATTGCCCACTTGTAAATTTTATTTACAAGAAAAAACTACCAAAAAACTATTTTGAAAGGGCACAAGAGCTGAATATCCATTGTAACTAGTACATTGTTATATATGTGGACCAATGAGTGTTAAAGCAAGGCATGGAGCATTATATTTCATTACATTCATAGATGACTTCACTCGATATGGTCATATCTATTTGATCTCCTATAAATCTGAAGCATTAGATTGCTTTAAGAAATATATAAATGAGGTTGAGAATCAATTAGATAGAAAAATAAAAGCATTAAGGACTGATCAAGGTAGGGAGTATCTATCTGAATAATTTAAAGAATTATATAATGAAAAAGGAATAATAAGGCAATTAACAACTCCTAGAACTCTACCGTAAAATAGTGTTGCCGAGCGAAGGAATCGAACCTTGCTTGAAACGGTTAGGTCTATGATGGCACAAGCTAATCTCCCAATTAGTTATTGGGGTGATGCTTTATTATCTATTGTCTATATATATAATCGTGTGCCTTCTAAATCAGTTTCCTTTACACCTTATGAGTTATGGATGGGTAGAAAACCTGACTTGAATAAGTTGCATCCATAAGGATCTGCAGCATACGTTCTTGACAATTTCCATAAATTTAGTAAATTAGGACTAAGAGGAAAGAAGTGCATCTTTATAAGATATTCTGAAAAATCAAAAGGTTATGTGTTCATTGGTGAGGATTCTGATGGAAGACTGACTGAAATTGAGTCCTGTGATGTTACTTTCCTTGAAAATCATTTCCCTACAAAGGATGATATTGATAAAGATCATCATTTATTTGAGATGGATGATGACGATGAGACTGGTACAAGTCAACATATGGCTGACACATAAAATGTGGTACCTAGTCCTATTTTAGACAATGGGAGCATACATGAATTGCCTCACCTATCTCAATTGAGTGGGAGAGATAATATTGAAACTGATCCAATTTCGATTGGTGAAAGTAGTGATTCCAATTACGCCAGAGTACACATTTTAAAACTCCTAAAAAGCATTTTCTAATTGAGAAGGAAGTCTATATTGTAACTTTTGATGATGATGAGGAACCTAAAACTGTGAAAGAGGCACTTGAGTGTCTTGCAAAGGAAAAGTGGAAAGTTGCATTAGAAGAGGAAATGGAATCAATGAGAATGAATTAAGTTTGGAACTTGGTTGATTTACTATATGGCCGAAAAGCTATTGGGAATAAGTGGATTCTTAAAATTAAACGTAAGGCAAATGGTTCCATTGATAGATATAAAGCTCGACTAGTGGCGAAAGGTTATACTCAATAAGAGGGTATAGATTATGAGAAAACTTTTTCACATATTGTCAAGTTTACCTCTATTCACCTTATCTTGGTTATTGTGGCTCATATGGATTTAGAATTGCATCAAATGGATGTAAAAACGACATTTCTCAATGGAGAACTAGACAAAGAAATCTACATGGAACAACCTATAGGTTTTGTTATTAAAGACCAAAAGCGTAAAGTATGCAAGCTCTAAAGATCCATTTATAGTCTTAAACAATCATCTAGACAATGGTACCTTAGATTTCATAAGGCTATTATGACTTATGATTTCAAGATGATTGATGAGGACCATTATATTTATATTAAAAATATGATGACAAATTTGTAATTCTATCTCATTATGTTGATGATATCTTAATAGCTGAAAATGACAAGGAGTACATGATGGACATTAAAAATTAGTTGTTCACAAATTTTAACATGAAAGACATGGGTGAGGCTGACTACATATTAGGAGTTAAAATTAAAAGAGATCGTTCAAAGAAACTTTTGGCTCTATCACAAGAGAATTATATCCAAAAGATTATGGAATGCTTTAATATGAGAAGCTGCAAACCTGTGGATACTCCTATGTTAAAAGGTGAGGCTTTAAGTTTTAAAATGTGTCCTAGTAATCCAAAAGAACAAAAAGAAATGGCCACTGTACAATATTCCAGTGCTGTGGGGAGTCTTATGTATGCTATGTTATGCACTCACCATATAGATACAAAGTACAACTATGTAGAGATATTATAGCCAAACAATAAGTGGTTGTACAATACATATCTACGCATAGCATGGTGGCTGATCCGTTAACTAAGCCAATTCCAAGAGATGTATTTCATGTGCATGTAAATTCTCTTAGATTGTATAGAATATAAGAGATGTTGTTGAGCTTATGTATAGAACTATTTAATTAAATGCAATAATTGACGTGTTGTCTTAATTATACTCTTACCTTATACACATCACACTTATAATGGTAAATGCTCAAAATAAGGATGTTAAAAACCATAGGTTTTCCTCTCAGATAAACCTATAATTAATTAGGAATTAATTAACACTAAGTTTACTGGCTCTTACCAATCTAATGTCTTTTACATCCAATTTTAAACACAACCTTTTAATCAATACTAATCACTTAAATGTCTCTCAACTAATTAAGTAATTAATAGGTTATTGCCTAATCCTACAGAACCTATCTCTCGATTAAGCCTATAGTATTAATTCAATCTTAGGGTGATCAGTCCTATAATGACATTAAGCACAATAATAACTAATGATTTAGATCTAGCAACCTAACATTAATCACAATAAGCACATGGTCAATTCAGAATAAGAACCCTAAAAAGGAATCTAGCCACTCATATTAAAAAGAAAAGAAAACAATGGAGAAATGAAAAAAATTCTAAACATAATGAATAATAAAAGAGTTGATACAAGAAAAACCCCCTTCCAAATGATATAAGGAAGCCTTGCTCTTCTAACTTGAAGCCAAGTATCTCCTCTCACTAAGAACTAAAAACAAAACTAATGTATTCTGAAAAACAAGAGGAATAAATTCCAAAAACAAGAACAACCCTTAATGAAAAATAAATGGTTCTATTTTTAAAGACCTAGACATCTAGTGAGAAAGGTAATCTAAACTCTTTCAAACTCTATCTAATCAAGAACTAAAAGATAAGCTTATTTCTATCCAAACTTTAACTGAAAACCATCATCTCATTGGCTGCCATATCACTCAGGCACGGGTGCGCAAGAAAATGGTATGGCTGTGCAAGAAAATAGCTCCTCCATTCCTATAGTCAGGCATGGCTGTGCACCTCTACAATACAATAAAATCAAAGCTCAAGTATAGCCATGCACCAATTAAGCACGGCCATGCACGATTCAAACACAGATAGCTCCTCTTCTTGACTCCTAAGCTCATCCAACTGCAAGACTTGATCTCATCCTCATCCCAATGCATCCTACAAAGCACAAACTTAAACAAAACTTATCTATTTAACATAAAAACAACTAAATCCTAATAATAAAAATAAACTAACAAAACTAACTAAATTAACTAAAAACTAACTAAACATGCAACAACTAAACCTAAAATGCAAGAAACAAAGTGCTCAAAATAAGAAATTTTTAACACTCATCAAATTCCCCCATACTTGAGCCTTTTCTTGTCCTCAAGCAAAATAAGAAAACAACATACTTATACAAAGAACCAACATCATTAGTAATTCTTAACTCGAGGAACCATTCTAATCTTCCTTTAATACAAAGTTTCAAACTAAAAATTAAAACAATAAGTCATGACCAAGAACATAATAATTACTAAGTGAAAAGTAAACTCCCTCGTTAAATTCATGAAAAAGTATGATTAACAACCAAAAAAATAAAAGTAAGTATGAAACACTAATACTCAAATAGTTCTTTTATTAATAACACTTAAAAGGCACACAATTTATTCCTTATAATTTTCCTATTGTAATATCCCCCACCTTTCCATATTACTCAATGTGGATACCTCAATAAAGTCTTTTGGATACTCATACCCTTTATAGAGTATTGGAGTACATGTACGAGTGCGTTTTATGCTCCATCTCGCTTAAGGAATTTATTTATTATTTTTTTTGGATGTAGTGCCTATGCATATATGAACTATACGAAATATTTAAATTCCTACAAACATCTTTCTCAATTATCAAGTACCCTAGTTCAATCACTTAATGAAGGAGTAAGCATTAAGTTTATTAAAATTTAAAAATTCTTAAGCACAAGTTATTCCTCTAACTTAATAGTCAAAACTAAGCATTAAGAGGAGATTATTACACTTACTCAATAAGAACACACCTAATGATATAAACTCTTCATAAAAATAGGCTCAAAAACTCAAGTGAAGGGTCTTTTATTTATGCAAAGACAAACTAAAATGCAATAAAAACAAAAAAAATAAAAATAAAAACATAAAAATAAAAAGGGAGAGAAAACTTTCCTAGTCAGATGTATTCGAAGGCGAAGTCTCTGGAATTATTACTTCAATAGATGGCTCTGTTAATACATTAGTTCCTTTATCTTGAGAGATCAATTGCTTCAACTCCTCTACTTTAGCTATCAAATTGTCCATCCTTGCATCACGTATAGTCTCATAAACTTCAAATTTGGTGATCACATCTATAATCATATGACCAACCCTTTGATCCGTTCAATTTTCTACATCTTCTATTTTCTTTTCAATTTTCTCAATATTTTCTTAAATCTCTTTTTTTCGCTGCTTTATTCTTTTTCCTTGCTTTGGCCTTACCATCCTTCTTATTCACTCTTGCATTCTCATAAGTTATTTGAGGTTTGACATCTTCTTTCTCCTTTTCACTGACATCATCAAAATTTTCTACCACCTTTGGAAGAGGAACCTCTTCATGTCTCAAGGCAGTTTGACGTAGCTGATAGCATCTTCGATTATCTACATCCTCTAGCCTTCCTAAATCTGTGATGATCTCAGCTCTAACCAGAAAATCCTCATTAAAGATCTCATGTTCCAATGGTTTAAAAAGGGTGAGCTTTTTTAGTACAAAATGCATGGCCAGACCCGTGATAATGTGGCCTATAGACATCAATGTTTTCCTTACCTATACAATACGCCACATCGAACAAAAGATAAGATATGTACTATTCACCCTACGGTCAGTATATATATACCATATTAAAGATAATTCATCGGGTGTAACTTTAGTGCTATCATTCCTACCAAAGATAGTATGTGCCATGAATTTGGGCATCAGCAAACATGAGTGACTATCAATTAGACCACTAACCATTGTATCTCTATAATTTATTCTATCCCCTTTAGTAATTTCAAACCAAAACTGACTCATGTTAAATTCGGGAGAAGGTTGATAAATTCCTCCTTCGAAAAAACTAAAAATTTTAGTCATGAGTTCATAGTCAAAATTGTATTCTTTTCTAAAGAATCTACATGAAAAAAAATTTTGCTCCTCATCTTTGATTTTCAAAGTAGTGTAGAATTCAATGGTCAATTCTAAGAACACATCATATTGTACTATTTTTAACTTATACCAGCCTAGCTTTTTGCACAAAATATTCACAAAATCATTCATTCTGATTTCTTTCAAGGTCTTATCATCAAAATATTTTGGCATGTATATATTTCTTTTACTAAGAGAATAGAATCTCTTACCTTCTTCATCCGAGAGAATAGGAAAAAAGGCATCATGCTTATCTTTGAGATCTATTGGCTTAGTTCTTATCTCCATTGGTGCCTTTCCTTTTACATTGAACCTTCAGCTATTGCTAGACATGCTATTTGAACTCATTAGGTAGCAAGAAAAATAATTGCAGAGAAAATAAATGTAGAAAATTTAATATAAAGAAGAATGTAGGGAATGTAGAAGATTTGAGAGTTCCACAATTCTGTGCCTTTAAATAGAAAAACAAAATTTGAAGTTTACAAAGATTAAACAACTTACCTCCTAATCCTATATTGAAAAGATAAATTTTATTAAAAAAAGATATCTAAAACTCCTAATAAGAAAAGGAATTTAAAAGAAACACAAATTCTAAGGCAAAATAAAAAACAAATTGAAAAATTGATGTTTTCCTCCCCCACTCTTAAATTATGCAATGTTCGCATTGTGAAAAAAATTGAAAAGTTTTAGATGGTGATGTGGTACAGGTGGCACGGCCATGCGTGAAAGTGGCGCGGCCGTGCCTGCTTTACAAACTTTTGGACTGGGTCAAATGGCACGGGCATGTGCGAAAGTGGCGCGGCCATGCCTAAAAATGGCATGGTCGTGCCTGATTGCAAATATAGGCAAATTGAAATTGTTTTGATATTCGAGAATGATGCATTGTGGAGCTTTAAACCAACCATATTGCCCATGTATTGCACAATTTAAATGAAAAGGAAAGGAGTAACTAAAACATCTCTAAAACAACATCACATAACATTAATTTAAAGAAAAATTGCAAGTACAAATGCATAAAACAAAATAAAGTACATAAACACTATCATAAAACTAAAACAAACACAAGTTTAACGAGAAACAAACACTAAAACAAATATAAAACATAATTCTCTAAACACAAGTTCTTCAATCTTATTGGTTGTGTCCTGGATCATTTGAAGGATATGGAGGTGGGCCATGAGGTTGTGATTGATCATGTTGATGCTTGTGTTCATGTTTTGTGCCATGGATGTAAGTTCTCCCACATTAGCATATATCACACCTACTTGAAGATCCAAAGTGTTAAGGCATTGCATGACTTAATGCAAATCTCCTTCCTCCTCATTGTCTTCTATTACTTGTTGTTGTGGTTGCTCATCAATGAGATAAGGCACCCCATTGCGACCCATTCCAATAATACTAATAGCTTCCATTATATGAAGATCGATGAGAGAATTACCCGGTAGTTTGTCGAAGGGCATGTTGTCGATATCATAACCTAAATAATTGGCGATGCTAAGCACTAGTCTGCCTATTTTAATTGCCCCGCCCTTTTGTTCGCCATGTCCTTAAACTTATTAGCTATTGCATGGCATATATCCAATTTGCGGTTGTTATAAATACAATACAATATGGTCAATTTTGTAGTTGTTACTACCGAATCTCCTTCTTTCCTTAGAAATAATGAGTGGGACATGAGCCGATGAAGATATCATAAAGCCGGTGATCAGATTTTGGATTCTTTTGCTAACCTAGGCTCATAGAAAACATGCCTTTGGTTTGTTATTTCCCTCCAAAAGTCATGTCTATCAAAATCTATCATAGCATTTTGATCCTCTGGGAAGTGAAATACATTATTTAATTCAAATAGGCCAATGCTATGATCTTGGTTGCCTAGCCTAAAATTTAGCATAGCTTCATATTCATCAAAATGAAAAGAAGAAAGAAATTCACATATGGGTATCACATAGGTAGGGTGTTGCATTATCACAAAGCTTCCCAACCTATCCTATTGACATACATGTTCACACTATCTATCAAACCTGCTCTTTAAAGTGAAGATGCACTCATATATTTTATAGGCACAAATGATCTAGCAATCAATTGAGTATACTTATTCCTTTGCTCCTCATGCCTAAATTGATTGTTGGGTGGATATGGTCTTACCATTCTTTTTTATTCTTGATTGGGATTGCTAGAGCTTTTTCCACGTCTCCTTGATTTCCTTTGAGCAATTATTTTTCTTCTTGGTGTTCTTTCCATTATTGACATAGAGAATTCAAAGAAGAAGAGATTATACTTAATAATTTCTAACTTTGGGAGGGGAATAGAAGAAGAAAATATGAGAAGAGGAAGGGTTTATATA
Organism: Macaranga tanarius; assembly: GCA_949673435.1. Taxonomy (NCBI): domain Eukaryota; kingdom Viridiplantae; phylum Streptophyta; class Magnoliopsida; order Malpighiales; family Euphorbiaceae; genus Macaranga; species Macaranga tanarius. Next base: position 973 of record CATIWO010009901.1, on the reverse strand, counting down.
TAAAGAATTGGGATTTTGAAAAGAGAAATTTGTGAATTAGGAAAAGGAAAAGGTTTTTGGTAATTGAAAAAGAATTGGAACTTAAAAAAGAAATTAGGTAATTGAAAAAGGAGTCAAAGTTGAGAAACTATAGGCGGCGGGGTTCAGTGCGCGTCCAAGTATCTGACGACCACATCACTGTGCGGGCTCAGGGCCCACTAGGAATACAATTTTGGGCTTTGATAGGCTTAGGTCGGAGAATGGAGTCGCCACCCGGGTGAAATCCGAGAACACTTTTACAGCAACTGGATCCCACGGAAGGAGTCCAGCAGCCGTCCTCAGAGATTGGGTCCGAAAACTGGGTATGGGCTTTTGAATGGCCCACCCGACCTTGCGATCGGCCTCCGTTTGTGTTTTATGTTTTATTATTTTTAATTATTTAATTATCCCTTTAATTATACGCAAATGAGCCTCAATCAATTTCCAGATTTTAGTTTTAGCCCAAGTTATTAATTAGTCCATTTAAATGCAATTTGGGTCTGGTCCATACATCCACACCATTCAACATAAATAATTAACAGGTAATTAAAACAACATAATAAAAATACATGCAAAGAAAGAGGGAGGAGAAAAGAGTTACAATCTATATTTACATGCAAATAAAATAAATAACTAAATAAAATACAATTTAAATGAACTAACATTCCAAAAATAAATTTAATAGCCCGTAGGCTATTTAATGTTTGGGCCTGCAACACAAATTAAGAGCTAAATATTCCAAAAAATAAATAACCTATAAAAATATAACAAAGTTAATTCACAAAAAAAAATCATAATTCAATTCTAGCTAGATTAATCAAAATAAAATTAAATCTAAAATTAATAAAAATAATTTATACAAACAAATAATCTAATTATATTAACCATAAAATAAATAATTAATTAATTCATAAATCCCTATTTAATCAAACCATCATCAATTAATAATAACAAA
>CATIWO010009727.1:0-24851 GCA_949673435.1 Macaranga tanarius | reverse complement strand
ATTAATAATATTAGTTTCTAAATACATAAAACTCTTAATAAAATTATTTACTACCAAAAAAATCCTAACAAAAAATATTTAAATATATTTTAGAGAATCGGTTTATTTGATTTTTTAAAAAATTAATAAATAAAATAAATATTAAAAATTAACATTAATATATCTTATAAATCTTATTAGAATATTGTAAAATTACATAAATAAAATAATTTTAAAATAAAAAAGGTGAAAAGAAAGTCAAAAAAAAAAATAACCAAACCGCACCGAACCGAAAAAATTCAGTTCGATTCAATTCGGTTTTAGCCATTTTTGAAACAAAACCGAACTGAACCGATATAGGTTCAGTTCAGTTCGGTTTTAGGCATTTTTAAACCGAACCGACATTTGCTCACCCCTACATATAAACCTATGATTTTAAGAACCCAACAAGGAAACAAGAAACTTTCAAGTTTGCCTTCTGTTATAGCCAAGTATATAATTAAAGAAACCAAAAATCCTGGTAAAGTTGCAAGTTGCACTGAGTGATTGGAATTCTTTAACTATAAACCCAAACTGCTCCATTTTGATAAGTGTGGTTGTACGAAAGCACGGGGAAAAGGTCAGAAAGAACTGAACTATGAAATCAGGGGAAGTTTTTAGACTTAGCTATAAGAGATTTCTGTTAGACATGCAACATCTTTTAGTTCCACACTTAATTTTACACGAATTATAAGATGATTCTTTTAACCTAGTGTATCGGCCTTAAGTTTCTATAATTCATTGAAGTGATTTTGGACTACAGATTCTGTCAATGTGTCGTTTCTGAAGAACTTATAAGTACAGCCCCGAACCAGATGTAAACCAATTTCGATTGGTTCAGTTAACATAAACCAACTTTAATTGGTACAGTTCAGTTCGGTTCATCCGGTTAATTGGTTCGAGATTCTGATAAATTTGGTTTTTACCAACTGACGCACACTCTTGGAAAAATAAGAAGAGAAACACATGACAAGATTACAACATATACATCTTGGTATATAAATGCAAAAGATATTGCATGTTGTTTGATAATTGTGAGAAGTACGAAGCTAATCTATTAAGCATCATAAATGAAAAAGACAAACCTTTGAGATGGCATCTTGAACAAATGATTCAACCTGTATCCAAAAATCATAGAGGAACCAAATGATACAGAAGTTCATTTCATAATTAAATGATTAAAAATATACCAATTGACGAAAAGCAAAACTTACCTTATGCAGTGCTGCTTCATTAATTAATGGACCCTGTACAAAAATAAACATAACAATCAAAACTATATCTTTAAGCTTGAACCACTTTTTGAATTGTAGATCAGAAACAAATCATTCTAATACTTGGGGGAAAGGAATGTAAAGAGGCCAGCACGTGGCAAACTTCCCTACAATTGATAAGCTATATCATGCAATAATGAATATACAATTGTTCAAATGTTTTTCAGCACCCACTTCGACACCATAAGGCAATAAACCCTATAAACTTCAACGCTAGAGAACATTAAATTTATAACTAGCTTCACACTGATGGGGAACCTAATAAGAAAACTGAAGTGGAATACTGGAACCGAGAAATATACATGTGTGTGTGTGTGGAATCTAATAAGTAAAATAATGAAAATGGGAAATATGCGTGTGTTTGTGTCTGTGTGTCTTGTGGGTGGGGGGAACTAAAGTGAAATAATGAAAGTGTGCATGTGTGTGTGTGTGGAATCTAATAAGGAAACTAGAGTGAAAAAATGAAAATAGGGAAACATACGTGTGTGTGTGTGTGGGCGCAACATGCGTGTGTCTGTGGAATCTAATAAGTACACTAAAGTGCAAAAATGGAAAAGGGAAATTTACATGTGTGTGTGTGGAAGCATGAACATGCGCTCATATTTATATATATATATATATATATATATACACACACAGACATATATCTACCTGTGCCACACCATCGGTAAATCCATCCCCAACTTGCAAATTTTGCACAGCCTTTGAAAAGGCCTCAGCAAATTTGTCATAGATACCTGGAACGCACAAAAAGATTCAGTAATGCAAAGGGCAGCAGCAACATATTTCTAGGGGGTAATAAGAAGTGACTAGCAACAATGAATGATAATCAACTGAACCATTTGCTGAATTTTTGTAATGCAGTTTTTTTACAGCTCTAGAAAGAGAAAATAACCACGAAGGCTGTTTAACATTTATCCTGAAAAAAGTATGCAAAAAAAAAAAACTGCAGAAATTTGATGGTTTTTCAAGCTTAAAAACCTAAATAGACCAACTGATGTGCTGCCAATAACTGTACTGTATTAATAATTAAGGAAAGTAAAGATAAAGCCAGTTTAGCATTATACTACTTATACTGAACTACCAATGAGAAAACAGAACAAAAAGAAAGAAATGGCCATATTTCTGTAATTGTCTATCTCTACCTTCTTGTACAATTAATCTATTAGCACAGACGCATGTTTGTCCACTATTACGGAACTTGGCTGCAAGCTGCAACAATTCACATAATATGGTCATAAACTAAAAGAAGATAATAAGAAAAAAAAAAAAACATATAAAAAATTCTTGTCACAGATCAAAAAAATATTGTGAACGGAAAATTTCTAAATTGAGAACAAAAAAGCCCATCTTATAATTAATGATTCAAAAGAAAAACAGGTAGCCATTTCTGAGATGTAAATAATCAGAGATCCAAAACATGCGGCTAAACCCCTCTTTTCTTCTTCTCCTCCTTTTCTAGCAGGAAACATTCACTACATAAGCCACATAGTCTGGAACTGGAATATGACACGACATACAGTGTCAATCAGTACACCCTTTACCCATTTATCTATGTGATACAGCGCAATGTAAAAAAACAAAGGTTGAACAAACCAAGACCCCAAGCACATACCGAGGAAGAACAGAAGGCAACCTTCAAATTATCATTTCTTATCAAAACAGTTAGGTTACTTCTCCATAACTCTAGCTTCCCATCGAGGACCTTTTGTGTTTCCTCTACCAACCTGATGTCCTCCTCGAGCATCATGCACCAGGGAATGTCTGTATGTTTTTTCAAGTCAACCATAAGTAAGATGGGGGCTGATCCCTGGTGTAGCCTTGTCATACATATCTTATGCACCTAATAGAAACCCCCTTACACTCTAAAACCCACCACAAAGACCTCTCTTCAGACTCTATCATAGCCTTTTTTAAATCAATTAATACCATAAGGAAGTCTTTTTTATTTTGTCTATAATATTCCACTAAACCCCGAAGCAAGAAAATTACTTCTGCAGTCGATCTGCCTGGCATAAAACCAAATTGACTAGCAAAGATAGATGTAACACATTGCAAGCAAAGTTCTACCACTCTCTCTCCCAAGGCTTCATGGCATGACTCATGAGTTCAATGCCTCTATATTTAGAGCAGCTTTGGATGTCCCCTTTATGAACAATGCAATAGATATTTTCCTCGTAAAATTGTGCTTAGTTGGAGGCTAATAGAGGTTAAGAATGAGGGGTTAACAGTTAACTCTTTTACCCTTGTTTGGCATAAATTGTTGCAGAGTGATTCACTGTTAGGTGGTCAACCTTCCTAACCTAAACCCTAAACCCCCATGCCAATTTTTTGTTAAAACCCTCCTGAAGTTAAAGAAAAATAAGAGTAAAAAGAAAATTAAAAGTTTTTCCTTTAATTATTTATTAACGTCAATAATTTTAACTTAACAACAATTAAGTTACTATTTCAATTTTTTAAAGTCTATATTAAATGCCCACTATCGCATTAATCATCAGTATTTCGCAATTCATAAATATTACCAGACATGGTTAATAGCCCAGTGGTTACAGCTTTAAGCATTACACCCTTAACCATCACTCATGTGATTGCTGCATTCCTTCCTTTAAACCCATTCTAGACACATTCTAGGTGTAAACCAATTCTTAGTCATGTGACCCAAGTCCATTTAAAAAGGACAACAATCTTCCTTCAGCGATAGGAAAATAAGTAATTATACGCTTTGTTAGAACATATCTGTCATTTGCAAGTGAAATTTGATATCTCTATTCAGGATGCTTCTCCTAACATGCCATAGTTGTGTATCCTCAACCCTATCAATAATCTACCCTAACCAAATAACTATATAACAGCAAATGGCGACAGTTATAATTATCACCCTAATGCCAATTGATCCAGCAACTGATTAAATTAAAAATAGACCAAAAAAAGAATGTGTATTGGAAACTTAAAAAAGGACTGAAGAGATCATATGGTACCAAATTATAAGATAAAATACTAGTAGAATCTGAAAATTTTCAAGGATGATACCACATAATCACAAAGCACATGTAAAGCCACTTTTGACTTACTGATCCTTTTACTGCCACATCAAGGTCTGCGTCATCAAATACAATGCAGGGTGCATTGCCACCAAGTTCCAAAGACACCTAGATGTAACAAGGGGAAAACAAAACCATATGATGATTTCTAAAATATAATTTTGGGTACAAAATCATTGGTTTCATACCTTTTTAACAGTCCTAGCAGCACCTTCCATCAACTTCTTTCCCACAGCAGTTGAGCCTGTGAATGTGATCTTCCTAACCTGGATCGCGTATTAAATACAAACAAAATAAAAATAAAAAGAAACACCTCAGCATCACTTCATTTTCATATCTCCTTTGCACGACAAGGAAATAATCATGAATTTAAAATAGCAAAAAAGGACAAAAACAAATAAATATATATATTCAGGGTAGAAACCTCTGGACTTGAAAGTAAAGCATCTCCAATATCAGCAGCCTTTCCCATAACCACATTTAGAACACCCTAAAAGATCAAAGTAAAACCATTATGAACAGAAAAAAGCTATGATTTATTTAATTTTCAAACTCATATAAATATCATGCATCCTTTTGTGTCTGGAACTGATTTATGCATACAAAGATTTTAAAAGACTACAACTGGGTTGCTCTTTTTTCATCATTGAAATAGATGGCAAGAACCTATTACCATCACGTGATATAGCAACATGCTAAACCATAACGATGCGGTAGCACAATCATCTAAATAAATTCAACCTTATTATTCTAATAGTGCCAAATAGCACACCTTACATCCATGATTTGAAATTGTATATTGTATAAACAAGCATAGTCCAAATGGCACACATATCATTGCCCATATGGAATGACCCCTATGTAAGATTACATTATTAAGAGGGAGTTAATAATTATCACTTTGCTATATTTCCTGTGACAAGAATTAACTCTGATCCTCCTGCAGCATCAACTTGGCCTGCAAAATAATTGCTTCACAACACCTACACCCCTATTTCACATTTGATCACTAGTTTCCGTATTGCTAAATAAGTTTCCATCTGATAACCCTCACTCTCGCAAGCCCTTTTGTTGCAGCAGTCTCAAGAACTCATTTATGTATCTTCCTAATATAGAGTTCTCAATTTGTTACATGGTATCAATAACTCATTTCTGTGTAGACTTCTCAATTTGTATATATATGTATCTTTACCGATGAATAAAACATCTAAAAGTTAATTTTCTCTTGCGGTTATATGGTATCAAAACTTGGTTGCCCTAGTGAGAAACTCTAAAAAGCTTTTTTTTCCTCTTCTGGGTCTGCCCACAGTGAGTAGTACCAACCCTTGAGAGTGCCCATCCTCTGTCACTGCCAACCTAGGGAGGAGCGCCACCAGCCGATCGGCCTCTCCCTGTAATCCTGCCACCCTTCTTGGAGTCGCCCAAATCTGTATGTCACTTCCCTGTCATCTGTTGCTTGATTACACATTTGCCCATGGATTTTTTCTCCCTGTTAGAGAATATATCCCACATTGGAAAAATATAAAGGAATAAAATGGCTTATAAGTAGTGTAAATTGGGTCTTAATACAAGTCAATTAGTTTTGTGTTACATAGGCTCAACCCCATTTATAAGTCCACATGTGTGTGCGTGGGTCAACACTCTCGAATCCCGTGGACTTGTTAACATGGTATCAAAGCCTGGGCTCGTGTTTAATACTACAGAATACTACTCTTGAGTCTCATGGACTTGTTAACATGGTATCAAAGCCTAGGCTCGTGTTTAATACTACTGAATACTATTTTGTAAATGTAGTATTCACACTATCCTATTTTGTAAACATGGTATCAAAGTGGTGAACCTGAGCTCGTGTTTAAGACCTAAAATTGGGTGTAGCCCGTTTATAAACTTGTGAATCCTTGGGTGTGGCCTGTTTGTATTTGGCAAGTTTAATTGGTTCAGGCCCAATTAAACTTAAGGAGGAGTGTTGGAGAATATATCTCATATTGGAAAAATATAAAATTTTGTAAAAATGGTATCAGAGCGGTGATCATGAGCTCGTGTTTAAGACTTGAAATTGGTGCGGCCCGTTTGTGACCTTGTGAGTCATTGGGTGTGGCCTGTTTATATTTGGCAAGTATAATTGGTCCAAGTCCAGTTACACTTGAGGGGAAGTGTTGGAGAATATATCCCACATTAGAAAAACATAAAGGTATAAAGTGACTTATAAGTGTTGTGGATTGGGTCCTAATACAAGCCAATTGGTTTTATATTAAATGAGCTCAACCCCATTTATAAGTTCACGTGTGTGCGTGGGCCAACACTCTCAAGTCTCGTGGACTTGTTAACACTCCCTATTCTAGTTTCATAGTTCCTTTCTTTGGTTTTTCATTCTGGTTATGGTTGTTTTCTTCTGTGAAACTGTGTTGTTGGGTTAGTTATATTTTTCCTCATTAGGTATTATGGCTGAGAATAAAACCTTACCTGTGCCTAATCTCTCTCTCTCTCTCTCTCTCTCTCTCTCTCTCTGTGTGTGTATCTTTACCTATGAATAAAACATCTACAAATTATTTTTCTCTCTTGGTTATATTCTGTAACTGATGCTTCATCATGTACCAGGGCCTAACAACTGCTTTCTGCTCACATTTCTCCTCAACTACAAAGAGCGTGTGTGTGTATCTTTACCTACGAATAAAACATCTACAAATTATTTTTCTCTCTTGGTTATATTCTGTTCTCTCTTGGTTATATTCTGTAACTGATGCTTCATCATGTGCCAGGTCCTAACAACTGCTTTCTGCTCACATTTCTCCTCAACTACAACCTCTCCCGCATGGCAAAGATACTACCCTATATCTAGCATATCACTAGTCCTGATCTTTTTTTCTTTTTAAGATTTTCATATATCAAAACACGAGTCTATCTCTACAATCCAATCAAAGAAATTTTCAACATAAAACTCCTATAAAAAAAACAAGACACTATACCTTCAACCTATAATTGTTAACTTCTAGATCACCATAATCATGCACATTTCTAGCATCATTAGCATGTCTTGAGAACCAGATTCTAATATACACTGCTAGCATGTAACTTTGCAGAACTAGCTACTGAACTCTTCATGGCTTTAATTAACATATGCAAATTGGTTTTATTCTTTGCGACTTCTAACAAAATCATACTCTAAAATCATTCCATTTTGCAACCAAAGCTTTATTATAGAAACACACTGCATCACAAAACACAAATCATTTCCATGCAATCAACCATGAAATATGAAGTTATATTGTCGATGTTAGCAGACGCTGGTGAATACAATACTAGGTCAGCCTCATAACATCATTTTACTTCTGTAGGAAAAATAAATAATGGGTCTAATGATCATATGTACTAACGAACTTCAAAGATAATAAAATATCAGTAAAACCTTCAACTGAAACAATACAACAGGCCTTGACAAAACATGCCAAAATAATAACTATATAAGTACTTTATCAATATTGCAGCATATCATAAGAATTACCGGCGGTATTCCAGCTTGAAGGGCTAGCTCTGCTGCTGCTAAGGCTGTGAGAGGTGTGAGTTCAGAGGGCTTTAAAACCACTGTACAACCACAAGCAAGGGCAGGACCAACCTGTGTGTGCAAGTAAAAATCCATTTTATCTTAAATCAGAAAGCCATCTGTTATAGACATCCATCAAAACCACCAGAACAACGAATATACTTTTATCCTAAATTGAACACACCTTACGAGTAATCATTGCCAAAGGAAAGTTCCAGGGTGTAATTGCTCCAACAACACCAACAGGCTGGGAAAAATATATATATAAACAAAGAGGTGAAACCAATATGAGAGTATAATGATCAAGTTGTAGCCCATAAACAACCAGCATTAAGAAATTAATAAAAGCTTCAAACAAGAACAGCTTGCATTGAATTAGCTTCCAAGACCACTACTCGGATAAACTATTCTGCAGGATCAAGAATGTATGAACTTCAGGACCCAACTCTTGTCCAAGGTTTTAAATATTTTGTTCGTCTGGTTACTTGCATAAAATCAGAAAAATAATATTCCTGGTGTTTGGAGTGTTTTGAAAAAAAAAAATACTTGTCTTTCAAACCAAAAAAAAAAAAGACTATGAAAATATTTAAAATTCATAAAATTAATAAATATTTACCAAAAAAAAAAGAAAATTTAGATTTTTTTCCCATGATCTTTTATTGAACAATGGTGACCAAAGGTGATTGCCGGTAATTGATATACTAATTAATTGGCATATATCTATTCAGTTTTTATACAAGTTATTTTCATTTTCATAAGTTTATAAAAATCTGGAAAATGACTTCCCTATTTTAGTTCCTTTGACCAGGAAAATGTTATAGTGTTGATCAATTTCCTTAGATACACCAAACACAGGAAAATGGGGAAAATCTTTTGCTGGAAGATAGTTTTTGCAAAACAAATGGAGCCAAAAAAAAAGGCATATGTAAGCTGGCAGTGTGAACAACCTGTGCAATAATAGGCATCACCATAGATAATTGTTCTATGATTTTGAAATAGGGCTGCTTTTTTTTTTTTTCCCTTGTTCCCTTTTTTATGTATCAGGGTTCACTAAATCTTTCTAAGTTTCTAAGTTTCTTATGATTTTTTACAGTATTGCAATCTTAAACACCTCATGCTAATGTCAGACATTAAGACACAAAAGTAACCGTTAGAAGGGCCCATCTTAAGTGAAGCAGATACAATGAGTCGTATATCAGAAGCCAAAACTTAAAATGGCCTAAAACACTCATATCAATAAATATATAGAACTTAGAACATCAATGAAAAAATTATTTTGTCACCTGCTTCAGAACAAGTAAACGGCGATCACCAAGTGTAGCTGGGATGATGTCACCATACACACGTTTTGCCTCCTCTGCAAAGAACTCGATAAAACTGGCTCCATAGCTAACCTATTAGTTAAACCTTAGTATTACATATTGCAAATGCTCAATAATGGCAAAAATGAATTTTACAAAAATTAGAGGCAAAATCAAGATGAATTTCTAAATCCTATCTCTTAAATCTGCAAGTAAAAGTTTGAGCATGATACCTCCCCAATGGCTTCTTTCAGAGGCTTCCCTTGCTCCAGGGTTATTAGTTGTCCAAGTTCTTCTTTGTGGGCAATTAGTAAGTCAAACCTTGAAATAGATGTGGGAAAGAATTAGAAGAATAGCAATGAAGGATACCAAATAATAAAACAAAGCCTTGTCTGGTGCAACAAATTTTCAACTTTGGACTGGATTTCAGAAGGTCTTCATAAAAATAGCATTTAATACAAACATAGCAAAAAGAAATACCATGTTCGTAAATGTTTGCTCCTCTCACTGGCGGTGAGTTTGCTCCAAGCTATACAAATGATTAAAAAATTTGCGTTAGCAATATAATTTCAGAATTAAAAACAATTCACATATAAATGATACATAAACCACCATAACAGAACTCAAACAAAGTTCACCAAAATAACAAGCGCAATTTTATAGGCAAAAAAAAAAAATGAGGCCGAACACAAGAATTTCAAACCATCAGCCATACCAAAAGTGAAATAATGCTATTAATAAGAACTTTGCATTGTGAGTGAGAAATAAATCCTATGATGAGATATACCTATTTAATGTCTATGTAAAGAGAAGGAAAGTTAGACCCACAGTTTCAAGTGGACAAAAGAAACATAAAACACTTTAGGAATACTAGGAAAAACATACCTAAACAAACTAAATAACCATTATCACCAAATTTATTAAAATAATTACAATAAAATGAGAAAGCTCCAGCATCAAATACCCTCTAAACATGAAGCCAATGAGTTCCAAATTAATCACATTTTTTATGAACATCAAAAGCTAAAATTATAATAAATTCTCTCCCAAAATAACATCTCTCTCCAATTTTTCTAAATAGGAAAATTTACAAAGAAAACTTAAATTGTCAATTATTACAAAGTAACTTTCCTACTCATAATAGACATAAAAAGAGTTGGATCTAGAAATAGATTTCACAAATACCGTACAGGAATGAACGGATGTGGTGAATCTGTTTGTGGAGTCTTGTGCCATGGTACAAGCTATTTGAGGTCCGTAGCATTAAAATGGAAAAAGATAAATTATGTGCAAATGGGAGAGAGAAAATAAGAACAAATTCTGAGGATTCTGGATTTCAAACACAATTAAAGTTGGCTAAAATATAAATCATTTTGAGGTTACATTGGAATGCAATATGAGCAGCAGATATTGCTTCCTTTGTCTCCTTTCCACCCATGCATGGGACATTTGCTATAACTTCACCAGTTGCTGGATTGTGAACCTGTCATGAGAAGAACCAGGTTTAAAAGAAGCAAGGCAAAATTATAAAAGAAAATGAGAAACCGTGTCAAAAAAGTTTCAAGACTATGAATTCTCTTTACAAGCCTGCTGCAAGGAGGGGAAAACATATTATTTGACACAAATGAGGCATATGCTCACACTTGCCTTTGTAGAAGGAAGCAAGCCTATAATGCACAAACACAGATTCAGAAAGGGACACGACAAGTACATGGAAATTCTTGCAAAATCCGGGCACGGCATGCGGGGATATATAATAACTCAACACGTAAATGACCCAACATACTATTATACAAAAGTATGTACACTTAAAAGTTGCATCTTATAAATAAATAAAAAATGTTCATTTGTAAAAATTAAAAAGAATGTCCTCCTACAATAAGAGGGAAAAAGCTTCAAACATACCATATAATATGATGTTTTGCCATTAATGTCAAACATAAAAGCATCCACTGAGAAATATTCATACTCAACAAGCAAAGATAATTACCAGAAACTAATTATGAACACCGTTTATCTACTTTTTATCTACTTTACTTCTATAAAGTATTTGAAACATATTTTGATATGCTACTCTCCTAATTTAAGTCTAATTTTTTAATACTGTTTATTAAAATTCAGTGGAGCATTACTTTGTTCTATTAATATTCACAAAATTATTTACCATAAAGAAACTCAAAAATTGCCTAAGTTGAGTCTGATAAGAAATAAAAGTGTGTGAACACAGGCATTGAGCACTTTCCTTTTCACTTCTTTGACTCTTCGTTGGAAATAGTTTAAAGTGTTTCACACATGTCAAACAAGAGTTGGAAATGGTCAGGCAACTGCCCAACATTAGACACCCCTCTATTAATTGTGTGTCAAAGCTGTATATAAATAACCAATGCGATAAAAACTTAGACTCAGTGAGTATACAATCATTGCAAAATCCATCTTAAAAGTTCATGTGGCTAGTTGTGCACATTCACAATCAGAGACAGAATCAAGTGGAAGGAAGTGATTAGACCTGAATTGTCTTCCCATCATATGCATCAGCCCACTTCCCTCCAATAATACCCTGCGTCCGCAACATTCCTGCACTACTTAGACGAGCAGCAAGACTCTCTGTCTTCATGCTTATCTGACACAGAAAATCAGGAACAAGATATTGACATGTTTAAAAAAAAGGATAAAAAAATTAGGCATTTATTATGAAGTCAGCACTAAAAAAAATAATAAAATGGCATCCAGATGATACTTCTACTGTCGCGATCACAACCTTTTTTTAGCAAAATGTTTATGTGTGCATGTCTATATATGCAAATTTTATATCAAACCTCCTCACTATACATGTTTCAGCCATTATCAGAAATTAAATGAATATCTTTTACGTGTATTAATATTACCTATATACACATTGAAGAATAAAATTTAATCCATTTTCCAGATCTATATTATCATCTTTCGAGGACTAGAAGAATTTTACATAAATATCCTTTTAAAAAAACAGCTGAAGAATTGCAGTGACTTGGAAATCAGCTAATCCAGTAAATACCCAATATAAAAAAAATTGAAATTGATACAAGAATAATAAAGATTGATAAAGTGTAAGCAGATATGGTGATCGTTTACTAGAGCTATGTAAATATAGATACAGAGAAAGAAATCTATAAAAGAAAGAAAAAGGAAAATGAAATTGATTACGGGACGAGACGGGGTACGATTGGCGAGGTGCTTGTAAAGCAATTGTGAAGAAGTGAAAAACTTGTTACGCCCAATGGCTGCCATGCGTGCCACAATCGTTGCGCTCATTTCTTATCCTCCGTTTCTAGTTCTGATTGATAAGTCTTGCTTTCTTTCTCAATTAACACTACCCTGTCACTCTCCTCACCCACTCCAGCTTCTATAGACTAAGAACAAAGGCCCGTGAAGTTTATCAAGTTTGACCCTTTTTTTTTTAACCCATTGATGCATATTTATTTTAATACACAAGGGGAGAATCAGGAGCGCATAGGGCTTAAAGAGTAAAGACCATTCTGTCTAAGATAAAAAAGAAAAAAAAAATCATGAAAAAGGGATCCAATTCTAATCTCCATATTTCATGTCCATACTTTTACTACTTACACTATTGCTCCTAAATGACTTGAGCTACTCATAGGCTCCTCATACCTTCACTCATTAAAATTTGGGAAAAATACAAATAAATACTACGTAGTTTCACTCATTTCACTTAAAGGAATGTAGTATTTTTTGCAACAAAGAGGTACCTATGGTTTAATCCATTAGCAATTAGAGGAAAATTACATTAACACCGTTAAAATTGATGACGTGACATGGACAAAATTAGAATTTCAGTGTGATTTCTCTAATTCAAATTAAATGAAACTACAAGTTAGTTATTTCTATATTTTTCATGAGTTTATTACATAATAAAATGACTTATTTTTTATAATAATATTTATTTTAATTTATAAAAGAAATATGAATAAATTATTAATTTTTTATTTTTTATTTAATATTTTTATTGTTTTTTATATATTTACCTTAATTAATTTTTTATTTTATTTAAGGATATTTGTGATTCATTTCACTGAAGCATTAACTATAGAAAGTGAAGAGTTTTAATATTTTGGAAAGGAATTCCTAAAGTTCTTTAGGTTCCAAAACAAATTAGGATTGATTCAAAATAAAATAGAGCTTATCAAGTTAAGGTTTCAAGTAGGTCATTTGTCGGTTAATTATTACCATTCCATTTTTAGTTCACATAACCAAGAAATTGAAATCTAAAAAGGGAATAAGAAATCAAGCAAAAGAACACAATTTTACTTATCAACAAAAATATTAAGATATAATGAAATTGAAAAATGAGCAAAAGAGAAGAATTGGAGGTAGTACCTTTATGGGAAGGATGTAGAGGAGAAGAGGTGATAGAGACAAAGATAAAATAGACGCAATTATCATATTGAATTAAGCGAATGTGCTACATCGACACTTATATTGCTTGAATTTTATCAACTATCTAATAATTATTTTTGTTCTTTCCTTAATGTATTTAAGCAAAATGTAGCATGTGAAGAGAATGCAGCGACTTAACCTTATCCTTATCGAACTCATACAATTAGTACTCCTATAATCTATAGAGTTGCCGAAGAAAAAAAAAGATTTAGATGGTTGATAGTGAATCTCACTGGATATAAAATGAAGCCTGAGTATACATTGATTGAACATGTCAAAATTACCAACTACTTGCTTCAAGAAATAACTCATAAGGGTAAAGTATTAAGTGATAATTATAAGTATCGTTCTTTATTGTACACTTTGTCCCTGAATTATCTACATAGCCTCATAAAATTGTAGATTAAAAGGAGATGATAAGGATTATGGGCATCTAGATAATGATTTTCGTCAATTGTTAAATGAAAAGACTTTGTCTTATAAGACATAAATTTACTTATTTGTTAAGGAAAACACTAGAATTTAAATAAGACCTCTAAAATTGTGACTCAGTGATGTGTATAAGTAATTACATTTATAATGTCTCTTATAGTTTGTGACTGACTATGCAATCCAAAAATATCATAACTGAACTAAATAAGGGTGAAAATTTGAGTGGTGATAATTACAACATATGACACCCAAAATTGAGTGGTGATAAAGAGAAAGAAACTTTAGAAGCCATCAATAATGTTATGGAGGAGCCCAAAATTGGTGAGAAAAATGTGAACAATATGTAACGTAGGCGCGATATGGCTACTTTTAATAGCTGGAAAAAGAAGGATTCCACTACTAGAGAAATTCTCACAAGTTTCATGAATGATGATTTGGTGTACGAGTACTAGCAGTATCCAACTATAAATGTAATATAGGTCACTTTGAGGGAGAAGTTTAGAGGAATAACTATCTCCAAACTAAGGCAACTAACCATTAAGTTTGACATTTATAGAAAGATCCTTAATAAGCCTATGAAACAACACTTAAGGGATAACCTCATTGATGAACACCAAGTTTAAGTTTTTATTCGATTTCTCCTAGATAGTTAAGAACATTTGAAGGTGAACATAACTCATAATCAGAATGTTAAGACCTCCCAAATAGTTAAGAACATATAAAGGTGAACATGACTCATAATGAGAATATTAAGACCTTTACTGATATTGAAATTGGAAGATAAGTGTCTTAAGTCTATCAGACCAAATGCTCATGCTTATATAGTTAAATTAAGTTCTAAAAAGGCTTCTAAATTTAAACATAAGAAGTTCAATAACAATTGGAAAGGCAAAGGCAAGATAGATGAGACTGAACACAGACCAAATAAAGAAAACAAACAATTTAAATGCAAAAAAGAAAAGCACGCCAGATAAAAGGATAAAACTAAAGTTACTTATTACAGTTATGGTAATCTGGATCATTTTTCTCGTGAATGCATTGAGCCTAAAAAGGTGTCCTCTTATCTAACTTCTTTCAAAAAAAGTTATATTTTTTTTCTAGTATTATATTACTCACTGAAAATCATCCTATATGGAATGTAGACTCAGAAGCCACGAATCATGTAGCTAGAGACATAAATGAATTTATAGAATTTCATCGAATTCTAAGTGAAACTAAGTGGATTTATGTAAACTTTCTCTCTCATGTGGAGCTCTGCTAAAGTTTTTCCCAAGCATTAACTAAAGGTTTTTCTTCATTGAGTAGGTAGCATTTATTTCTTTTTTTTATTATTATAGAAGCATTGATGATTAGATCAAATCATTGTTAGGAAGATGTAGAGGCTTTGATTACTAAGTAGTTTCTTCTTTTGCCTTAATGTTTTAGAGTTAGTCTATTTCAAGTTTCTTCATTTCCTTTTTCTACTTTTATTATTACTCTTTTATTTCTTTTAGTTTAGCAATCTTTCTATTTATCATTATTAGTTTTATGTTTTAATGATGGATAAACCTCAATATGAGATTAACAGTCTAATATCAAAAACATAAAGTCTTAAATATAATGAACCGCTGATATCTTTACATGAGAACGAGATAAAGAACAATCAAACGGATAAGTACGTGTTAGAAGGGATGCTTTTATCGCAAAAGACACTTCCAGTAAATGTGGTTAAATCCTAGTTGCAAGCCTTCTGGAAGCTATAAAAAGATTTCTTAGTCAAGGAAAAACCACTAAATAAATTCATCTTTGAGTTCCTATATGAAGTAGATAAAAAGTTAGTGTTTGAAGGAAGACCATAGTCTATTTTCAATTCGTATATGGTCATACAAGAATGGTTTATAGCCTCATCATTTGACAATATCAACTTTTTAAAATCTCCATTTTAGATCCAGGTATATAGAATGCCACTGAATTAAATAAATAAGAGGAATGCTGAGTTAATTGGTGCTTTGTTTGCTAGGTTTTTGGAAATTAATTACACTCAAAGTAATTCAGTGGGCTAGAATGATTTCTTTAGATTGAAGGTCTTAGTAGTAGTAAATCAGCCATTACTAATAGGATTCTAGAGCAAAAAAAGTTGTAGGAGAAGCATATTAGTTTCCTATTAAATATAAGAAACTTTTTTATTTCTACTTTATTATGGATGTGTTGGCTATGTTTTGAGATCATACAAAATTAGAGAAGATGAGGATGTACAAAATTTGGATTTAGACAATCCTAAATATGGCTCGTGGATGAAGTGCTTCTCTCCAATTGCAATTAGAACTTTTTTAACTTTTTCTTTAAATAGTAATATTAAAGATAACCAGAATCCTTCATCATCTATTAAATGGAAGAAAGTGATCACTATTCCAGCTAAGGCCTCGGATGAAGAAGGGTGACCAGAATAGTGACAATAAGAATGTTCTAGAGGAAATATTGGTTCCTCAAATTTCGAGAAGATAAAGTGAAGTATGGTTTTAAAAAATAGTAATGGCCATGATCGTGGTCGCGGCCTTGTGTAACGAAAACAGTACTGTAATGCTGTAATGTAACGGTAAAAGTCTAGCGAGTAGTAAATTTTTTTGAAAAATTTGTAAAGTATATTAAATTTAGTGAATTTTTAAGAGAATTTTGAAATTTAAATACACAAATATGTTATAAATATATATGTTAAAAGAAATATATATACTTGGTCCATAATTTTTTAGCATAATTAAATAAACATTTAATTTTTATTAGTGTTAGTGTTTTATTAGGATTTTATTGTTTAATGCATATTTTAAGGTGTTTTTGTTCCATATTAATTTATTTTTCCTTTTTATAAGTTAAGTCTAAAGAAGAAATCCATAAAGAGTGAGCATTTAAGTTAACATAATGTGCAACATGGCTTGCTAGAAAATGTGTCGAATAGTGAAGCGAGATGAATGGAAGTGACACGCCTTCTCCAAGCCGTGTGCAAAGCTGTGTAGTTATCTGCCAAGCTAAAAGAGAAAGGAACATTTCAGCACGACATGTGGGATGGCATGACTCAAACCGTGTGCATGCCCATGCAACGTGACACAACATTTGACATGACTTGTCCAAGCCATGTCAAGTAACAAAGGGGCCAAAAGTAAGGTGACATGCTTTCGTTAAGCCATGAGCCAAACCGTGTGACAATATATCGAGAGAAAAGAAAAGAAGATAGTTCGACATGCCTTCATAATGTGTTCATGATCGGATTAGAATAATGAAACTAAACGTAGTCTCTAAGCTTTTTATTATTTGATTACAATTTAGTTAGATCGCTATATTTTATTTTATTGTAAAATTCACTTTTATTTAATTTACTAGCTGAGAATATAAGTAAAAATATTGGTACTCAATATATAGTCTTCATGGGAACGATATCTTTTGTGCTACAATTCACGATCTGTGAGCTTGCTGGTTTTAATAGCAACAATAGGTTTTATTTTATGACATAATTCATCACATAAACTATATTATTAAAACTAAAAAAATTAAATTAAATTAAATTAAAATACAAACTTACTTGAAGACGTCAACTATAAAAATTTTCTTATTTTTCATATGATCTTATTGTTACTTATAAAAAAAATTTCTTTCTTTGTTGGCTGTTACCGTTAAATAACGGTCGTGCACTACAGTTAAATAACGGTCATTGTACTTACAAAATTAATATAGCGTTTATATAACAGAAATAACGGTAACGGGACCATTGAAAACTATTAAATAATGGTCGTTACGTTGTGTAACAGCCGTTATTTAAAACCATAGAGTGGAGTGAAAGAAAGGATTAATAAGATTATATTAGATGTGAAAGAAGAGAGAAAGAAAGTTGGTGTTGTACTGTTAGAGGTAGAAGAGGAGGAGATTCATAAATTTAGTCTTATCAATGTCAATCATATACAAAAGTAAATTCCTGGCTCAAGTTTTGGGATTTTAATAGAAGGTGCTTTGATATTAAGAGACCCAGTAGTAAACAAGAAGGAATGTACTTTTATTACAAATGAAAGGGCTCATTATACTAGCCCATTGGGTCGGGAGGAGAACATGATGATAGAGGCCTAAAATGAAGGGAGGCCTTTACAACTGGGTTATTTACATGAGAAAGAAATTATATCTTTTATTGGGCTTTAGGAAAGATTGACAATCCACTCTCAAAATTCAAAAAAAGAATATAAAGATAAAATTAATCCATCAACTGGGTTGAATCTTAACAGGTTTGAACACTTTCTTATAGATTGGTAAAAAAGAAAATTATTTATGGAAACTAAAGAGGAATGGGCTAAGTCAGATGTAAGCAAAGCCAAGAAGACTAGAATGGAGATTAATCCTTTTGACACTGTTATAATGTTGTCTTGTCAATCAGTGGTCAATCAAGTTATGAGTTAGAGCGGTGAAAACTGAGAACAATAGATATTTGGCATTAATACTATAATAGTTGTATATGATAAAGATCGAGGTAAAGTGAAGAAGGGAAAAGATTTTTGAATATCGAAGGAATAATTGGGTCTTCAAGCACAAGTACATATAGGAAGAAAGAAAATAAAATAAAAGTCTAGAACATGGTAAGATAAAGAGGCAAATTGGTGAAAGGGGGTTTGACTAAAGCTCGAAATGAGGTCTTTGGGGTATGTATAATGTTATAGAGAATAAAGACTCAAAGGTGTATTCTCTTTCTAAAGGCCTTGGTGGCTCACCTAAAGCCACCCAAGTGCCATGACAGCCATCTATTAGAATTATTAGGGTTTTGGTCAAGCTCTGATAGTTCACAATTTAAAGGAGCTCTATAGCTCGTATCGACCTAAGTTTATGTTTTTAATAGAAACTAAGAAGCATGCATCATATATGGAAGTGTATCATATGAAACTGGGGTTTGATGGTTGCTGTTATGTAAATCTAATTAGAAGGTTTTGAGGTCTTTCTTTATGTTGGTCAAGCAATTGTAAGGTACATATTATTAATAAAGGGACAATATTCAAAGCAATCAAAATCAAGCGGAATTTTAAAATTTTAATTACATGCAACTCTTACATCAACACTAGAATCTTTCCCAGCCTAAGATCACATCACAAGCAAAATACATAGCCAAAATATGCATAATAGACAACATTTTAAATCAACAACTAAGTTATATCATCAAGTCACAAAGCCTACCAACTAAGAGTTTAATAACACTTACAAAACTCCTAAGTGTGTAGCATGCTCGACAAGCTTTGGTTGTTATGATCCACAAGCTCCAAGCTCCCCAAATATGAAGCCTCTAGCTTGAAACACATAAGTTGCACAAGGAAGATCTTCAAGGATGATGGAGTACTACCCACAAGCCTCTCTTTTTTGACCCAAGATACTTATTAGAAATCCTCTAAGCTTAAAAGTATAGGACTTAGTAGCAATCTCCAATGGATATCAATTATGGATGTAAACTTGTACAATTCTTGTACAACAATAGCCTTTGTCTTGAGAGTTCACAACTGTGAAAATTTCTATTCTCTACACTTAGAAGAATAAGGAAGAAGATGATATCAACCATTTTCTCTCTTTTGTAAGAATATTAAAATATCTCTCAAATGTGCATTAGCCTATTGTCTCTACACCACCCACTAACTTAAACACATTCATTTGATAATAGTATAAGTATCTCACAGTCAAGCTACATGCATGTGTTAGCTTGAGTGTCTTACAGTCAAGCTACATGCATGTGTTAGCTTGAGTGTCTCACAGTCAAGCTACATGCATGTGTTAGCTTGAGTGTCTCACACTCAAGCTACATGCATATAATAGTTTGAGTGTCTCACACTCAAACTATATGCATGGATAGCTGTATGTCATAAGTGTGATTAGTTTGGTTACATTGATAACCTTAGCCTTTGACTTCATTAACCCTTAATGAGTTGGGCTAAGGTTATGGGCTTGTTTAACACTTAAACAAGGCCCACACCAAACTAAATAAGATAATTCATGGGCCCTTTTAAACTCTTTAAATAACCCAACTTTAATCCATCATTAATAATTTATATGGTCCATCTCATAGCCTATATCCATACTACCATTTGGAGGTAAATATTAATTTAGTCCTTGAACTTAATATCACATATTAAATCACGTCCAAATTAATATTTATTTAATTACAATTAGTCCCAACCTTTAAATTTAGATTTCGAGAAATGCTAGATCCCCGCACATGCGCAAATCTAATTTAATTAATTTAATTAATTAATTAAACTCTTTATTTAATAATTAAATCAATAATTATCTTCATTTGTGCAACTCATATATGTGTGACTTACTAGGTTCAAGTCTAAATGGCAATGGGAAAAAATATTAATACTTAATATTATGGAAACACCTTTCCATGTTAAATGTGAAAATTTTAATTAATCATATTTAGTTCCCATAAGTTATGAGTGACCTCTAGCATAGATATCATGACTACCCAATTAGAAATGAATGTTATATGTAGATCCATAAGAACCATAGAATATAATTACCATACACTAAATGTCCCTTCATTATAAGATCCCGATATCGGTTAGAGTCACGGTTTAGTCAAACTCTAATTGCCTCAATCATATGACCTCATCTTTAGTTCAATTCTCGATAAAACACTACTACTACTAGAAACTCTTTTCGGGTAAGTCGAGTTTGACTTGGCCAGGTACTTATTCATCAAAAATAACTTAGATAGTATAGGATCTTATCCCGATTCACTCCAGGTAATCAATTTCATCTTGGTCGATCACTCATCCCTACATACAATTAACTAGAGCCACCACACGTCATATACCCATACGTGGCTAGCACAGGTATGTAAGCGGTAATAAACTCTAACCAACTATATGTAGATGACCATGTTACCTCAGGTTAAAGGACTATATGTACCATTATGTCCAAGATTGTGATTGTTAATAAAAGTGAATTTCCATGCAATCACAAATATTACGTCACAGTTCGATCCATCCATTATATGAGTATCCACATATCTATTCTGATATCTCATATCAAGTAGCATGAGACTCACTACCTCCCACTATCGATATCATATACCGATCAAGAAAAATAGATAGAGGTGATAGTCTAAGGATTAATACTACCCTTATATTAATCCAACGACTATAAACATTTCTAGTATATATACCAAATGAGTTAGTCACTCATATCATCAACTCTTGATAATAAACTCATTCAATATAATACTAAAGGGTAAATATTTAAATAAACTTAACACTTAATTTAAATGAATATTTTATTACCATAGGGATAAAAGTATAATGTCAATATACAAGAATGGCCCTAGGGCACATCTATACTAACAATTAACATATTTGTTCATTATATACATTATTCATACATTGATGATTTAAATGAATATATTTTTATTATGTTTATTTATTGAGCCCCTAGAAGACAGGATAAGGAGGTGGTGTCAATTGATATTTTAAGTATAAAGCCTATGAATAATTCTCCCTAGTTATGTATTGGTGGTTATAATTCTATTTTGTTTGCTTCAGATAAAAAGGGGGAGCAGATTTTGTTTCTTTATCTTAAATTAATATTTTAAAGAATTTTATTAATGAATGGAATCTTTTAGAATTAGATTTTAAGTGTCCTAGATTTACTTGGTATAATAAACAAACTGGGGAGGAGGCTATTATACAAAAATTAGATAGAGCCTACGTAAGTTATAGTTGGAGATGTAAATTTGAAAGAGTTTTCATTTTGCATGAAGATATAATAAGCTCGGATCATAAGCCTATAGTTCTTCTTTTGGATAGTAATATTATAAGTAAAATTCATAATTTTAAATTTAAGGTGAGATGGTTGTACCATCCAAATTTTGAAAAAATCATAAATTATAGTTAGAGTCAAAATATTCAAGGATCTTTTATGTATTAGGTTTTGGGCAAAATTAAAAATTGTAGAAAAGAGCTTAAAGATTGGAGCAGGATACATTTTGATAACAATAGGAGACACATTATAGCTATTAAAAAGGCGTTAAATAATATATACTTGAATAATATGATAAAGGATGATAAAAATAAAGAGATTGAATTATATAATAAGTTGAATGAGCTTTATAAGTTAAAAGAAATGTATTGGCATCAGAGATTTAGAGTAACTTGACTTTAAATTGGTAATAAAAACTCTAAGTTTTTTTATGCTTCTACTGTGCAAAGGAGACATAGAAATCAAATAACTAGAATTAAAAGCAACCAGAGACTTGGATGTGTGAACAAAATGATATAAAAGATCATATTTTGTGCTTTTTAAAAAATTTGTTCAAGTCTAAATGTACTAGGGGTTAATAAGAAATTCTGGATAATATTGATCAGGTTGTAAATGATCAAATAAATCAGGCTTTACTTGCTTCTGTAGCAGATTTTAATATAAAAAATGTTGTTTTTCAAATGGGTGCCTTAAAAGCACCAGGTCCTAATGGATTCTTTGTTATTTTCTTTCAAAAATATTGGCATATTATTGGAGAGTATGTTTGTAAGGCTATGAAATAGTTTTTCATATAGGATATCTTTTGAAAGAATGGAATAAGACTTTTATTGTAGCGCCCTCCAGGTACTACATACAAGTATTCCAATAACATAACAACATGTGGAACAAATATTTTTTTTATTATCAAAAGAGATATACATTTATACCAAAAACTCTTGTTTAATACACATTGTTCTTTAGTGTACATATATATAATTTTTTGTCAAAATAAATACATTGCTTCAAAACAAAATGCTTGAATGTGATGATGATGATCATCATGAGGATGGAGATGTCAACAGCAAGCCTGCCCTTGACCCATCAGAGCTCACACGAAACACACTTCAAGCTAGGCTAATTAACCTGAAAAATCACAATTGTAAAGGAATGAGCTTGCGACTCAATAAGTAATTATTAATACAACCATACATTTAGTTATTCTCAAAAACTAATTAAAAAAAATACATAGAATACATTACAACACATCAAAATACAAGAATTTAGCATTTAGACTGCGCATGGGAGTCCAAATGACAAAAGTGTAAGTGAGCACTAAAATGTCAAGCTCAATTATAGAATATTAGAAATATATTCTAGCAATTCTCAAATATGAAACTTGTAGAGGACTCTTTCAAGTTTCTGTATCATCAAACCACGCTTCATTTGGAGGTCTACAGCTCAAGTTATGGTCAAAATACTATAATTCTACAAGTAGGCCGTGCATGGCCGTGCGCCAGTACCTAAGAGCTTGAATTCCTCACCTCTGGATCCGCACAGCCGTGCTACACTGGCACACAGCCATGCCTGAGAGTTTGCATGCATGGCCTATGGACCATGTTGCACTCTTTTAGCCATAACTCTCTCTACCGAACTCAGATTTAAGTGATTCAAAAAGTTACGGAAAACTAACTTAGAGGGCTACAACTTTAATGAAGAACCTAGGCTGAATTCATTAATATGGGTTGACTAAAATACCCTTGAAATGACTAGTAATGTCAAAACATATGAATGTAACTCAATTCAAACTACAACAATACAATATAACACACTAGTCTACACCAAACATCCATTAACATCACAAAAAGATTTCTAAACATTCAAATAACATTGTCGGTATCTCATATACACCAAGTCTCATCATTTTAATAACTATCTAACAAATGCTAGCATAAATACTTAGGTGCTTATAACTTAATATCTACACCCCATCAATCATCATATTACTCATATTTTACAACCAAAGTTCTCACATTCAATTCATAACATATATATAAAATCACACTGCCATGTATGTATGTAAATATGGCGTAACAATGCATGTTTATGTAAGTTCGTATTCGGCCAGAGTTCTTGACATATGTCACACACATTTCCCACAAATTTCACTCTTTCTTTTTGATGAGTGTGAAAAACACATGTTTTAAGCACTCTATTTTGTTGCATCTTAGGCTTATTAGTTGCATTAGTTAGTTAGTTTTTAGTTAATTTAGTTAGTTTAGTTATTTTTTCTTAATTAGTAGGATTTATTTGTTTTTAGATAATTTCTTTTGTGTTTTATGTTGTAGGATGCATTTGGATAAAGATAGGATTAATTCTTGAAGATTGGATAGGCCAAAGACTCAAGATAGAGCCATATCTACGTGGGGGATGCATGTGGCCGTGTTTGGAGATGAATGAAGAATGTTATAAGCCACATTACAGGTGGCACGACCGTGCCATAATTGAGCACGGCCGTGCACTACTTCTACACCAGCTGAATTGATGTATTTTGTGCACACATGTCATGTCCGTGTGTAGCTATGCAAGCCTTGTGTGACAGCCCACGAAAAGATAACTTTGAGCTGAAGATTGAATGGATAGGGGCTTATCTTTTATCTCTTAATTAGATAGAGTTTGAGAGAGAATAGATTACCTTTCTTTCTAGGACTTTAGGCCTATAAATAGGACCTTTCTATGTTCATTGGGGGGTTGATTTTTGATTGGGATTTGGATCTGGATTTTGATTCAATTCTTGTTCTCTAAACTCTACTCTATTTTAGTTTATTTTCATTTGTTCGTAGTGGAAGTGATATCTAGTTCAAAGCTTCTTGTCATCATTGAAAATGGATTTTTTCTTATATCACTCTCTTTTATTTAATACAATGTTTAGAATTATTTTTATTTCTTATTCATTTTCTTTTCTCTTTAACATGAGTAGCTAGATATTTTCTAGGGTTCTTATTCTTGAATTGACCATGTGCTTAATGTGATTATGTTAGGTTGCTAGATTTAATTCATTGGTTGTTGTTGAACTCAATGT
>CATIWO010009639.1:0-14954 GCA_949673435.1 Macaranga tanarius | reverse complement strand
TTGCTTGATTCTTCCTTAGATTTCCAGAGCAAGGTCTCTTCCTCTTCTTCCCTTTTTCTTCCTCTTTTCTCTCTTCTTTCTCTCTTTCTTTTCTTCTGCCGATTCCTCCTCTTCCTTTTCCCCTTATTTTCTACATCCACCATGCTTTCCACTGTACAAATCTAACCACTCTCACTCTCCTTCCTCTAGTCCTTCTTCTTTTGTTCCTTTCTTCTCTAATTCACTCACTTCCAATTGTTTCACTTTAGTCCTTCTTTTTTTTGCAATTTCATCCCTCACTAACAATCCAATACACTAAACTTCATTCCTCAAAATAATATTAACTTCAATGATAACATAATACATCTCCACATAATAACTAATTGACTCCAAATCATTTATTCAAACAATTGATAATTAACTCAAATCACCAAATTTAATTAACTGTAGTAATAACCTTCTTAATTGTTATTAATGAACAGTAATCCGGTTCTAGGATACGGATGTTACAAAATATGGATTAGATTTATGGCCGGTGTGTTTGTTTATTTTTTAAAAATAAGTGTGAGAATTGGAATCGAAATGGATGATTTCGATTTCTAATGTTTGTTTAGCTAAAATTTATTTAGAAATGGGAATGAGATTCCCCTATTAATGGGAATCACCATTCATGTTACACACCTAATGAATGAATTCTCATTCTCACGTGAATCAAGTTAAATCAATTATAAAATGGTCAAATATTTAAAGATTGTCATATATTATTAAAATATATGATATAAAACATATACATTAATAAAAATAATTACTATAATATTTTAAGACATTTTTTTGAAATATTTTAATAAAAATATTTATTAACATAATAAATATTTTGCGATAGATAATAATTTTTTGTAATAGATAATTATAATGCTAACTTTTAATATCTAAAACATAATTGTATAAATATTATATATATAGATAATTTTGATTCCGATTTCAATTTATTAGTAAACTAAACACTTTATTAAAATTTTCATTCTCTTTCCGATTCTTCTTCATTCTAATTCCAATTTCGATTATGATTTCGGAATATAAACCAAACAATCCCTTAGAGGTGCGGCATAGAATATTTCATTGTTTGGTCCAATAAATAATTATATTTTAGTAGCATGAAATTTAAAAGAAAAAAAAAGACTATAAAATAATTAGGTTAATTACTTTAACCCTTGAGTAGTAGGTTATACAAGTTTATCTTTGTATTTGTAATAATTATTTTTTAAAATGGAGGTCTAACGAGTCGTAGACTATATAATAGTATAATCATCTGCTTAATACTTATTATAAAGATGATGATTATGAGTAATATTAGTGGATGGTAGTTATGAAAACTGGCTTATAACTATGAGAATGTTATCATTCAATATCTTATAATATAATGTAATTAATTAATAAATATATCTTATATTATATTAGTATAATTAAATTAATAGAATATATAAATTTATTAGTGCCTGATTGAAGCGCAAGAGATAAGCCCAGACCAACTGAAAACAAAACTAGTCTTCAATTGTCACCTTGTGCAAGATCTTCACGTTCTCAAAGGCCCAATCTAAACCCACATGTGATCTGTTTTATTTATGTTTTGCTTATATATTGGTAAATTACAATTCTTAATTTGAACATTGAAACGGGCCAGCGTCCGAAGTGGTATGATAGGTTTGATGAAGACCACACTCTTATTCTCCACTTATTTGATTATAGCAGGACCCTTCAAATATTCGCATTACCTCAAACAAATTTAGGATAAATTTCTTCAATTGTTACTTAAGTTTATCATTTATTTTAAATTAGTTCATTAATTTTATTTTTATTTTTTTAGTTATATAATTTTTATTTCTGTTTTAAATTTGTACATTCATTATATTGTAAGTCCTTCAAATTTTACATAAAATTTTTTTAATCATCCAGACATTTAATTTTTCAATTTAATCCAAAATTCAAAGAATTTAGAAATTCACTTTCTCTTAAACTCTAATACCACTCATATACTTTTTTAACTACAAATAATATAATTTTTTCTTTTTTGATGATCCAGTTTTTTTTCTTTTGATAAAATTTAGAAATATATATTTTTTATTTCTTCTAAAATTAGATTGAAATTATACATACATACATACATACATACATTATTTTATTAACAATAATTTTTTATAATTTTTTTATTAATTATTGTTAATATTTTGGAATTCATTACATGCAATATTTATATTTCAAAATCTAATTTCATTTAAAAAATTGCAATTATTTCTACTTTTTATTTCTCAAATATATTTTCAATAGTATTTTAGTATTTTTATAGATACATGTATAATTAGTTACAATTTATTCATTTTATGTATTTACATTTAAAATAGGAAATAAACCATTAATGGAAGTAAGAATATTAATTTATTAATAAGGTAATTTTTAATAGAAGTAACTATATATTTAGATCATTAGATGTGTTATAATCAATGGTTGAAATTTTGTGTAAAACATATTAATTTTACATATATGTGAGTATGTATGTATGTATGTATATGTATATATATATATATATTTCTAATTTCGATCTAATTTTAAGTTATAAAAATTTATGAATAAAACAAAATTATTTCTAAATTTTATCAAAAGAAAAAAAATTGGATCATAAAAAATATTTTGTTTTAAAAAAGAAAAAATAAAAAAAATTTCAAAATTAAAAATAAAAAAATTATATTATTTATAGTTAACGAAGTATATGAGTGGTATTAGAGTTTAAGAGAAAGTGGGTTTTTAAATTATTTGAATTTTGAATTAAATTGAAAAATTAAATGTCTTGAGGATTAAAAAATTTCTGTGTAAAATTTAAAAGACTTAAAATATAGTGAAGACACCAATTTGAAACAGAAATAAAAATTAAATAACTCAAAAAGATAAAAATCAAAATTAGGGAACCAATTGGAAACAAATGAAAAACTTAAGTAACCATTGGATAAATTTACCCAACAAATTTAATTTAGAATCATTTATTTTTATGAATCGATTGTTATTTTTATTTGTAGAGCAAGTGAATCTAATTCACTGTATAATAGTATATTTAACGAATTATATTATAACGAACACACAACACATACTAAATTTCAGTTTGACGAACCCAAAAATAATGGGAAAAAACATCCTCAAATGTTTGCATAAACCATCCACTCACAATTCGCCACGTAATCAAAACACGTCACGCCGATACACAAAGGAACAAGAAGCTCCACCTCCGCGCAAGAGTACTTAGAAGACACGAAACTAACGAACTATACAAATCAGATCTTGCCACGTAATCCTGTCGACGCTACAGCCCACGGTGAAGACGGTGAGGTATCCCTTCTCTTAACATCTCTCACATCTCATATTAAAACTAGGAAAAAAAAAAAAAAATAGAGCGAAAGAGCAGGAAGAAGGAAAGAAGGGAAAAGGCAATAGTAATGGAGAAGTACAAGCAGATCTGGTTGGCCATTGGAAGCTTGGCCTTATTGGCTGTATCAGCTTTAGCAGCAGACGACGTCGTTGTGCTAACAGAAGATAATTTCGAGAAGGAGGTCGGTCAAGATAGAGGCGCTCTTGTTGAGTTCTACGCACCTTGGTATTAATTCAATTAAATATCACTCTTTCAAATCTTTTTAAATTTTAATGGTTGAGGTTTATAGTTGATCTTGATTTTATAATTGATGTATAGATCTGTTCGAGCTTCATTTAATCTGTCATTAATTAATTATTTTTTAATTATGGCTGTGATAGGTGTGGACACTGTAAAAAGCTGGCTCCTGAATACGAGATACTTGGAGAAAGCTTTAAAAAGGCTAAATCTGTTTTGATCGGAAAGGTTAGTGCTTTTATGATCCCTTTTTGTTTTGAGCAAGTCATGGTAAGTAGCATCAGTGAATGCCATATGTTATAGTTTTGGGTTGTGTGTGTTTGTTGATGGTATGTAGGTGGATTGTGATGAGCATAAGAGCTTGTGTAGTAAATATGGTGTTTCTGGATACCCAACTCTTCAATGGTTTCCTAAAGGATCTTTGGAACCCAAAAAGTGAGTTTTTTGTTTTTTTAGAATAGAATTTATTCGGATCTCCAAGCAAGATTCTTTGATTTTCTTTATATACACATTCTTTTTTGTCTCGAGTATGTATGATTGGTGATCTTGTGCTATTTTATAGGTATGAAGGACCACGTACTGCAGAGTCCCTTACTGAGTTTGTGAATAATGAAGGAGGTAATAATTTTTTCTTGTGATGGTGCTATATATTTCAGTTCATGGGTGTATGTATTTCTCTTCGAAGGAGGAGGTGGAGGGTCTTTTACTACCATTGTTTTTAAAAAATGTGGCATTTGTTTTCAATTTCCTGCTCCACCATCGTCTTATTATTTCCTCTTCCCTGGAGGAAAGAATTAGAAGTTTCTAATCGGACAAGTTGTTTTCAGGGACCAATGTTAAGATAGCTGCAGCCCCATCCAATGTAGTGGTGCTGACAGCGGATAATTTTAATGAGGTCGTGTTGGATGAATCCAAAGATGTTTTGGTTGAGTTTTATGCACCATGGTAAGCAACTATATGATAACTACCGTTATTTATTTATTTCTAGGTTCTCCTTTTTTCTCAATTTTGGCAGTGTCCTTTATTAATTGATTTTAATCTTGTGCTCTTCCAGGTGTGGCCATTGCAAAAATCTTGCTCCTGTATGTGATAAATCATTTTCTTTCAATCTCATGTTATATATACATAATTTATTGTTACGTGTGTGTTTGAATTATTTATGTCTTGGGCCTTTCCCCTAGAATTAGTGATCTGATGCTTATTTTCTGTTGGCAGACATATGAAAAGGTAGCTACAGCTTTCAAATCAGAGGAAGATGTAGTGATTGCTAATCTAGATGCTGACAAATATAGGGATATAGGTGAAAAGTGAGTGCAGACATAACTTATGAACTTTTTTATCTTACGAATATGTTCTCAACATTACTAGTATATAAGACTTAACATCAATGATCAATGTCATATGCCAGGTATGGAGTAAGTGGGTTCCCAACACTGAAATTTTTTCCAAAAGGCAACAAAGCCGGGGAAGATTATGACGGTGGTAGAGACTTAGAAGACTTTGTGATTTTCATTAATGAAAAGTGTGGAATCAGTCGAGATGGGAAAGGACAACTTACCTCAAAAGTTAGTTGCTACTCAAAAATATGAAAGTTCAGCTTCTTGTCATTGTTTACTTGGTTGTTTAATGTTTGATTTATTATCTTATAATTGATAGGCTGGTATAGTCGAGTCTTTGGGCTCTTTGGTAAAAGAGTTTGTAGCTGCTAGCAAAGACGAGAAGAAAGCAGTATTTTCTCAAATAGAAGAGGCAGTTGGAAAACTTGAGGGTTCCTCTGCAAGGTACTTAATAGCACATGCCACTCTATAAGTGTTGAATAAGTTTACCTATTGATTCTTATGCTTCTGAAAATTATCAACTAGAATATAACCATATTTATGTCCTTTATTTTAGGTATGGAAAGATTTACTTGAAATCTGCTAAAAGCTGCATGGAGAAAGGTTCTGAGTATGCCAAGAAGGAAATTGAGAGGCTGCAGCGCATTCTTGAGAAGGTAATTTGAACCCATGAAATTCTCTTATTTCTGGATTGCAAAGTTATTCTTATAAGCACTTTGAGGTGTTAGCAACTTTTAACGCTTCTCTGATTGAGATCAGAGATAATTGTGAATATGGGTAGTGATTCTGTGCAATAAGATTGCCATTAGACTGGTGTACATATAAATGTGAATTTATTATGTAACAGATGTGCTGATGGATTGATATCATCTTTTTTCTTTTTGTTTCCCATGGTTGAATGATGCAGTCAATCAGCTCAGTGAAGGCAGATGAGTTCACACTCAAGAAGAATATCCTGTCAACATTTGCATGATATTGCAGATCTTTGTTTGTTGCTGTTCGATATTTGGGGCAAATCATCTTCCAGTTATCTGGGGATTGGTTTCTTCCTGCCCTCTGGCGGCCACCATCTAGTATTTACTTTCTGGTTTTGTGGAGAAAGCCTTCTCCCATATGCTGTATTGGAAATCATTTTGAGAACCTCAACTGGCTAGTGCAGTCATTTTATTTGCATTCTTTAACGTCTGTGCTTTTATTTGCAATGACAGGAAATTCAAATTTTTAGATGAAACTTTAGACAAAATTACTATCTGCTAATAATGTCTCTTGTAACCTTCTCAATCTAAGATTTAATGAAATGCAGCTCACAACAGGGAGTAGGACAATTTCTTCGACTTTTTGCCTGCTCAAAACCTTCTGTTATTGATCACATACCCTTGCTTGCTCGCCTTCGTTTTTCTGTTTGTTTATCTTAGCTTTGTGCTCGTATGTTAGATAAAATGTTATAAATATCATCAACTCTATTTAAAAACACAAAGTAGATTTGATTAAAGAATAAAATCAAAATGACAATTGGCAACCAGGCAATAATGGCAACTATCCATTGTGTGAAAGGATGTTTCTCCCATTTATAGCTTTTCACAAAAAGCAATATCTTTTAAAATTATATAAATAATAAATACTACTATTCTCAATATTTATAATTATAAATATAAAATAATATTTATTTTTCTAATATGTATGTTATTGTTAATCTTACTAAACACTTAGCATTGAAAACACTTATCACTAATTAATCAGTGGCTATCAGCTTCAGGCAACAATTTAGCCAAAGAAGTCATAATACAATTACAAACCTTGTCATAAAACATCAGTTTGGAAGATAACAGTATTCAACAGCAGCTAAAGAGGCTCTTCTTTTATGATCAAGGCTATTTTTACCTGTTGCTCAAACTCGAAGCAAAATCAACTAATCTTTCTTCTCCGCTGAAGCCTGCTCCTTAGAATACCACAAGCTTTTAGGACAAAATCTACATTATCTTTAATGAAAAAAAAAAAATACAATAATAACAACAGAAATTTTAGCCATCAGGCCAATTTCTAAGTTATTTACATTTCATTGAGATCTCAAATTTGCTACAGAACCATAGCTGAATGTATTAGACTAGCTGAGTGTATTAGACTCAACATTAACATCATGATATGGATTAACAGAACAGGTCATGAATAGTTAAATTTAAAAAACCCTTCTTTTGTGGGAATGAAACAATCAGCATCAAGGCTATACAGGTGATTGAGGCATTGCATTCTCCAAAAATAAACTCACAAACCTCAGAAAATTCAGTGAACCAACAAAATCTGTAAGGGTGGGTTAATAACTAAAGCAATCTTATCCCAGAATTGGTTTGATAATCTGAATCCAGAATTCACCTTCCAGATACTTCCCCTTCCATATTCATATTCAACACTCTGCATGACTTTCCATCACTAAATTCAGGTTCTGAGACACCCATTGAAGATCGCTCTTCAATTGGATAATCTCTCTCATCAACCAAAGACTTCATATATGAGCATGGCCGCTCTTCAGCTTCTATATTAGATGCAGGTTCCTGCGCTGAACCAAAAGGCAACTCGAAAGATGATGATCCTGGAGGTTGTGTCCTCATCTGCACAGACCGCAGTAGTGCAGCCCTCCTCAAGTCAGCTGAGTGGCAAATATCACTAGGTGATGAAGGAAACCGACCCTCTGAATCTGAACCTCGTTGGCGAGTCTGTGAGCAAGTTACACCAGTGACAGTGCTACCATGAGCTGGATATGAGCTGGTAGAAGGACCAGAAGAGAATCCACCAAATGGTCTTTGGTACCTATAAGGAGAAACTGGACTGGTGGGCAGACTGTCGGGTTGGGATGAGCAGGTATTTACAGGTGCAGTCTCACAAAATCTAGAGTCATCCGAGTCCTCTGACATTGGTGAATATTGCAAGGACATTTCATCCCTGAAAGGATAAAATTGAGGAAACATAATGAGAATGATGATTAAACAAAAAGAGAGAGGTTTTGAAGAACTAAACATAATGACAAGATGTTTATTGTACAGTTTTCCTGATAGTCAAATTCAGGCATTACATTGAAATATTCATATGGGCTAGGAAGCATAATGAAAAAATGCACTGGAAGTGCTGCTGTTGAGAATCTAAATTCACCCAGATACACCAGAACCTGTAAGAAAAATAGATTTGACACTGAACATAGGACAACATGGTGGTTCAATGTCACTAGGCCACAGTTTGAGGTAACATCAAGAGTCAGGACTTGGGCAAGCAGAAAAAACCTACAAGCTTCTATAGTTCCAGTGGCACTGCAAGCCTTATCTTAAAAGACATGATTATGCAAGGGATAGCAGGCAAAAGAATGCACCGCAACGTGGCTACAGAACAATAAATAAGAGAAAATTCAGACAAGCAAATTATTATCCACACATTGTGATTAAAATCAGACTACCTTTCCTTTTTTCATCTTAAGATATAGAATGACTGAAGAAGCAATTAGAGCTGAGTTTGCTCGCATACACAGAGGAGGACTAATAATACTAGTACTCTTTCTCTTTGACCTTTTAGTTGGTAGAAGAGATAATAAAAAATTTAAGCCCAACAATTATAATTATACTGGAAAATATGAAACTATAACACCATAAATTACATTTGCCAGTCATCTCATTCCTTCAACCTATCACATAAATGGAAAACATGTCATCACCAATTGATAAAAAATCATATGACATTGTTATAAAGTGTAAACCAATAATTCACCTGACATAGAACATGTTATCAGACCTTGCTGGAGAATCCATAATATTTTCAGGAATTGGGTCTCCAACAGTCAATCCATTCAAACTAGATGCCATTATCTGCAAAAGCAAACAAAATTTCTAGAAATTAAGGACCTAAATGCATAAAAACACTTAATTATTCTAATAAAAAAAACCCTCTTTCGTCCTTAGATGGCAGAGAAAAAAAAAACAAGATAAAACAACAGAATTCAGCATCTATAAAGGAAAAACTTTAACTAACGGTCAAAAAATAAAGAAAAATTCCATAAACAAAAAAGACGAGCTTTTGAGAAGAACCCAGTTCATATCTCGTGGAGGGTAAGCATTATGAGTAATGACCCATGAAAGAAACAGAACAGATAAATGAAATTAAGAATTAGAAATGACCTCACTCAGGTAACGCTTGTGAGAATGGAGATTGTCGAGATAGACCTCGTCTTCAGGATCTCTAGTGCGCTTCCCATTAGGTGATGCTGTTGATGTAGATGTTGATGCTGGTGTTGAGTTTGAATCCGAGCCCATATTTTCCCTTTCCTTTTCTTTTGTTTTATTAAATTAAATCAGAACCAATACAGCAAACTTAATCTGAAAAAAGATTGCTGGAAGAGGAACAGAAACATATGAAAATCTATGTTCCGTTGTTGCTGCTGCTGCTGTTTTTTTTATATTATTATTATTATTTATCATTTTATGCTGGTGCTAAGCAAACCGAACCAAAAAAGGTAAAGAACTGAGCTTAGGCGTGTCGCTTGTTGTCTTTCACTTGAAAGGATCAAAGTGCGCAGAGACAAGCATGTCTCCACACGTGTCTAAACCGGGGCATTTACATCAAATTACAGTTCGGTGGTAAATAAATAAGTGCCCATCTATTGAGAAATTTTTTTGTCGATTAATACTCAATAAAACATATGGGAAATTTTTTTGTCCATATGCTCAATAATATATATATATATATATATAAACTTTATATAAGATATTTTTTAAGAAAAATTAAAGAAAGTGGAGAATTGAACATTTAACTTCCACCAATATTTTGTCCGTAATATAATGGTAAATCATCCATCTTAAACGAGTTAAACGTTAATATTATTGATATAAATATGTAAATATATCTTTAATAAAAATTATTTATGATAATATTTAATTTAATATATATTTTTATCATAATAATTAATTTTATTATAAAATATAATGAATATTCAATTATTAATAGGGGCGCATTATCATATAATATAAATATTAGTGAACTCTACTGTAAAAATGATATTTTTTTTAAATATGGTAAAAATTAATTTTTATAAAAAATATTAATAATTATTTATTTTTTAAATTAAAAATTAATTTTACAAATTAACAATAATAAAATTTGAATCCTCTTTGTCTCTATACTGCCTAACTTGCACTAAAAGTGCACTATATTACCCATATTTTAGGCAAACATATAATTTGTCGAAGGTGGAGTAATTTAGAGGTATAGCTTCCCTTTCCCAATTCCCACCCTGGTTAGAAAAAAAAGAAATAGTCATATTATAACTCCAAATTTTCAATTTTTAAAATTCATTCTCAATTGCAATGTAAAGAATTTATATAGAGAAAAATCCTAAAGAGCCCAAAAGTACAATAATAGTGGAGCCCAATGTTACTAATAAAACAAGAGGCCCGGTAAGATAAAATTAATTAAGCTACCAAAACAGTGCGATACTCATATAGAGATGTATATAGTATAGGCATCTCAATCCTGTCAAAATAAAATAAAATAAAATAAAATTCTATTTCTGGTTGTATTGAGGCCCTAACATCCCTTGCTTTACTCACTCCTTCCCGCTCCTCTGAACTCAGGCCTCTGTCGCCCCAAGTCTCCACATCACAGTTTTCTGCGATGACTACTACTGTCGCCGCCAACACTGAGCTATCTCGCGTTCTCGCAGCATCAACAAGGCCCTTCTCTTCTTCTTCTTCTAAACTCAATTTGAAAGCCACACGGCCCTCTTATTATTTTAACGGCTTATCGGATAGATTCCCGCTTTTATCCGTGGCTGCCACTAGCAAAAGCAGCGTTGTTTCCATGTCGAAGGAAGATGACGCTAAAAGCTCTAGTGGGCTCACTTATAAGGATGCGGGTGTAGATATAGATGCTGGGTCTGAACTTGTTCGAAGAATTGCTAAGATGGCACCTGGTATTGGTGGATTTGGTGGTCTTTTCCCTCTTGGTACTCTTCTTTTTCCTTACCTTTATCAGTTTCTTCTTTTCAATTACTTGTTCTATTTTCTTGAACTGTGGTTATCACTTGTTACATATCGTTATAATCAGTTGAAGATGCTTTTTAAATTTTATTTATTTATTTTTTGGGTTGTTTCAATATATCAATTTTGAGAATTTATTGGGAGCTTTTTGGCTAAAGCTATTATCTTTAGGGAACTCGGGTAGTAGACTAATGATGGGGTTAATTTTTTTTGTGGTTTTTGTTGGTTGTGAGGGTTTTATTTCATAAAATGTTGATTATGTTTTCATGAACAGGCGATTCATATCTTGTTGCGGGCACAGATGGTGTAGGAACTAAACTTAAACTTGCATTTGAAACTGGAATTCATGACACTATTGGGATTGATCTGGTAACACTTGAAACCTAATTTGTTTTTATGTGTTTTGCTTCCAAGTGATTTGCTTATTAATTATTTTTTTTCATCACAGGTTGCAATGAGTGTTAATGATATTGTTACTTCTGGTGCAAAACCACTATTTTTCCTTGATTATTTTGCTACAAGCCACCTTGATGTTGACCTTGCTGAAAAGGTGCTGATAACACTTATAATTCATATGCATTTCATACCTTGTGGATTCATGTTTAGAGCAAACTGAGTGAACTCGAATTTTATATTTTTGCTTTTCAGGTTATAAAAGGCATTGTTGACGGTTGCCAACAGTCAGACTGCACTCTTTTAGGGGGAGAGGTATGCGGAAGATTTTGTGTACTTGATGCCATGGTTGCTTGCTTATTCAAGCAGACTTTTGTGGGATGGAATTGTATTTTTGCATCAAAACACCTCATTAATTGATCTTTCCATGTTCTTGCAATATGTTTATTTCTTCATCCAATTTGGTCATTTCTTCTCTTCATGCATCTTACTTACACAAAAAACTTGGAGATTTTCTCTGACATTGATGGTTTATGTATTCCTTTCAGACTGCAGAGATGCCAGATTTTTATGCAGACGGTGAG
This sequence comes from Macaranga tanarius, assembly GCA_949673435.1. Classification (NCBI taxonomy): domain Eukaryota; kingdom Viridiplantae; phylum Streptophyta; class Magnoliopsida; order Malpighiales; family Euphorbiaceae; genus Macaranga; species Macaranga tanarius. The sequence continues at coordinate 2,995 of CATIWO010009639.1, read as the reverse complement.
TATGATCTTAGTGGTTTTGCGGTTGGCATTGTTAAAAAGGATTCAGTAATTGATGGGAAAAACATTGTGGCTGGGGATGTTATCATTGGTTTGCCATCAAGTGGCGTACATTCTAATGGCTTCTCCCTTGTAAGAAGGTTGTTGTTAATTAAAGGAATCCTTATCTTTTTTGCTCCATACAAATTTTTATTGCACTTTTTTTTTTTATATCTTCCCGCAAATTTTTGTTTTTGATGTGATATATTCATGTACTTTTAGGGTTCTGGCTCGAAGTGGTCTTTCTTTGAAGGACCAACTTCCTGGAGAAGGTGTTACGGTAGGAGAAGCTCTTATGGCCCCAACTGTGATATATGTCAAGCAGGTTAATTGTCAGGCGATTTTTTTCCTTTTCTTTTTAAACTCTTGAGGCTAAGAGTTATCATATTGATTATATTCAAATTTACTTTTAAAATGACTCTTTTGTTTTCTGAACAGGTGCTCGACTTAATTAACAAGGGAGGTGTAAAAGGCATAGCCCACATCACTGGAGGTGGTTTTACAGATAATATACCTCGAGTTTTCCCAAAAGGCCTTGGAGCTGTCATTCATAAGAACTCCTGGGAAGTCCCAGCCGTCTTCAAATGGATCCAAGAGGTAAATTTAATTTACATGGCATCCTTAGTTATGATATTCAGTTGAATCGCATTTCAATTGCCACTTTGTCCTTAATCATAAGCTCATTTCTGTTGTATATGCACAAGCAGAGGATATTTGTAATAAACTATATGGACATTATTTTCATTTTTGGATTGCCATTGATGTTGTAATGTACAGGGTTTCTGAAAAAACAACAATTTGTAAATTCATGTGTCGTAGGAAACATTTATGATTTAAAATTGTGTCTTTTTGCTTCCCTCAGGTTGGAAAAATAGAAGATGCTGAGATGAGACGGACTTTTAACATGGGCATTGGCATGGTTTTGATCGTTACTGAGGAAGCATCTCGCAGAATACTTGAGGATGGACATTATAAAGCATATCGTATTGGTGAAGTTGTAAGCAGTGAAGGAGTGAGCTATCAGTGAAACATGCTGTTATGGTCCCTTCATATGTTTTCTAGGATGAGAAATACGTCTGAGTTATGCCTTTTTTGTCATTGTATCTTGTAATGTTGTTCTCTTAAATTGGCCTATGTATCTTTTTCCCGTGATAGCTTTCTCATTGTACCCACCCATAATTTTGCCACAAAGATGGAAACTTTTTAGTCCAAATTTGGAAAAACCTTTTAGCAAGTCAGCAAGGTACAATGTACTTTGATCCTAAGAATGGATTGTGCTGAATGCTGCGACAAGTAATTTAATATTTTTGTTGCAAGTGTTACAGCAGTTAGAAGTCCTCTAGTAAACAAAAGCAGCGTTCAAGACTGTAAATCCACATCTTGTATTTCATCTACTTGATCAATAATTTTCTGTTCCTGTTAGCCCTGTCATGAACAACTGCGTCCGAGGCTTTTTCTTAGCTGTTCAGTGTCATCGCAGGTCTTCTCCCATCGCTTATATCACACTGAGAGCTAATTCCCTCCTTGTGTGAAGTAGAACGATTCCATCAGTTTCGTCTACATGAACTGTTGGCCGGACGATCCTGGGCCCTTTCACTTGCTGCATGATCATATTTTTCATTCTTCTGGTTTCTCACATGAGGTGACGAACAGATTGTATAGTCTAGGAGGTTTCCGGTTTCCCAGCAGCGAAGCCATCACATCCCTTTCGAATTTTCTATTAGAATCTGAATATTGCACATCGCTACAAGTTGATGGATTTCGCAAATTCCTGCCTTCCGCCATTGCTTGGCTAGGCCGGAAACTGCTACCTTTCTTTTTGAATTGGCTCCCGTACACTACTGGATCTTGACATTGATTGCTCGATACTTTCATGCTTCAATTTCTGAAATCTTCGAACCTTTTGTACTCCTCCAACACTCCAATAAATCATATTCTTTTTCTCAGGGTTCAAGCTACTCCTGTTCTGAAAACCTTGGTACCCATTACTGAAAACAATGTTTCTCGGTGGATATCTCAGTGGAGGAACAACTATCAGGAGCATCTGGTTCGGTGCAGCCAATAGAGTGGAACCCAGATCTGCAACTTTCTGCTTCTGTTTTGGGCACTTGCTTGGTGGTTTCGTGTGCACCCCGTTGGCCGAGGCAGGAATGTTTTCCTTGCATGGCTTCTCATTAAAGAATTAATTGTGCAAATTCAGATTGCAACCAAGAAAAAAACTAAACATTTAGCTTACATGGATGTAATCAACGACAAAAGAGATTACCTTAAAAGGGATGTTCGATGGAGGTGGAGGTCGAGTTTTCTCCACTCAATACCTTTTTCCTGGAGAACAACCTCTCTTGGTCTAGCAGACCCATAAGGGTTTGGCTTCTTCTGCTGCTGCAGTTGATATTGAGCTGCTTCTTCTTCTTCTACTTCATCTGCCCATGATAAATGTTTTTGCAGGACCACCAATGGTGCTTTCACTTTTCACCATTTCTGTCTGCTCCAACGGCTTTTTTTTTTTTTTCTTTTTCAATTTCAAAAGTTGGAGCTTTAAGCACTCGTGTCGCCTAGGCTGAGCTCGGTAGCGGGAGAACTCCGAACTGTCCCCGAAAAATTGAAAAATCGAACTAAAAAATTTCCAGAACCAAAAATATCCGTTGACTATTTGACTTTCTCCAAACTGAACCGTCCCGAAAATTTTTATTGGAGCGGGTCTGGAGAAAATAAGTTCTCCGAACCGAGAACAGAACCGAACCGAACTGGATTGCTCCGAACTGAAAAACCGAAACCAGAACCGATAATTTACTATATATGTGTGTGTTTGTGTGAATATGTATATTTCAAAAATTTTACAAATAGTTATTATCTTAATTTTTTTTATGATGTATTATAAATTATAATGTTGATAATTAATTATTGATAAGTTGATGTATTATAAAATTGTACTATTATAATCATCTTATATTATATG
>CATIWO010009629.1:0-36383 GCA_949673435.1 Macaranga tanarius | reverse complement strand
TGCGCGCGGGAAGGAGGGAGGGAGAGACTGGCAGCCGGCGAGGGAGGCTGGCGGGGAGGGAGAGAGGCTGGCGGCCGGCGAGGGAGGCTGGCGGAGGGTGGCGTCGGGGTCGGCTGTGGGTGGGAGAGAAGAGAGAGAGAGAGGGAGAGGGAGAGGGAAGAAGAGAGAGAGAGGGGGAAAAAAAGTGTTTTTTTTTATGCTATCAATTTTAGCGACGAAATTTGCTGTCCGTCGCTAAAATTACCGACAGACAGCCAATTCCGTCGGTAATTAGCGACGGACAGCGTGTCCGTCGCTAATTTTGTCGGAAATTCTGGCGCCATTAATTGGCGCCCGAATTTTGGTTAGCTTTTAGCGATGGAATTTTTTTCCGTCGGTAATCCGTCGTTAAATTTCCGTCCGTCAGTAATTAGCGACGGAAAAATTCCGTCGCTAAAATCCGTCGGTAATCCGGTACATTCTAGTAGTTAGGTGGATTATATCCTCTATTTCTTTAATTTTTTTAAAAAATGAAATTTATCATAATTCAAACTTTTATTTTTCTAATTTATGAATTTTTTTAATTAGAGATAATATAATTATAAAAATATTAAAATTTTATATATATATATATATATATATATATATATATATATATATATATATAATTAAAATTAAGGATAAGTATAATTTTATACCCAGTGGTTTTGCTTTCTGGCAAAACTAGTCCTGTAATTTTTTTTTCAATATTTTAGTACCATGTTTCATATTTTTTACACTTTAGTACTATTCTAACTAATATCATCATTATTTTATTAGAAAATATTGATATAATATTAAATTTCAATTATAAATTTATTCTATATATTATGTATGATCAATCTAACTAATTGGTTATTTTTAAAAATATTCTAAATTTATTTTAAAAATTATTTCTTTTTATTTATCATAAAATTAAAAATACATCTAAACTTGATTTGTTGTGAGTTTATTCTAGTTAGTTGAATGATATATTACTGATTATATGATTTTAGTATTAAAAATCTATATTATTTTAACATTAAAACATATATCTTAAACAATATTTGTTAGAAAGGTACTAAGTGTAAAGATACATAAAACACAGGGTACTTAAATGTCGAAAAAAATCACAGAACTAGTTTTGCTGAAAGGTGAAATCATAGAGTATATAATTGTACTTATCTCAATTACAAAGCCTACATTGATAGTGGTAAGTTATGCTAGTTCCTATCTCAATGGAAAGGTGCACAGCTCAAGCAAATAGGTATGGCACAAGCTTCGTTGAAGGCCAAAGAGAAATGGGAATGTCCTCCTGTAGGGTGGTTAAAGCTAAATGTGAATGCTGCTCTTTTTTAGCAATCTAATGTTCTGGATTAGGATGTGTATTATGAGATAGCAATAGTTATTTTATTGAAGTAAGATCAGTTCGGTTTTAGAGTTAGTTTGATCCTTTGGAAGCGAAGGCACTTAGCTTACGAGAGGCTCTGAGCTAGATTGAGGAGAGGCAAAAAAACAAATATCATGGTTGAGTCAGATTCAACTTTGCTATTCCAGGAGCTCATGACAAAGGAAGTGTTGAGACTGCCTATGGGTTTGATTATCGAAGACTGTAAATCTTTGCTTTCTTCCATTCAGAGTGTAGCAATTCAGTTTGTAAAGCGATATGCAAACTCTATAGCCCACACTATTGCTTGGGCTTCAGGTTCTTAATTTGGCAGATTGCATGACCTGGGAAGTATATGCCCCAGAGTTCATTAAAGACTCTTTATATGTTGATTTATTTCGTTAATGATAAGTTTACATTTCAAAAATTATCTTACAAATGCATAATATTTTCTAAGTAAAATAATTGTACAATTTATATCAAATAAAAATTAAAACTACATATCCATAAAAATTACTTTTTTTTTAATAATTTTAACTTAGTGAAAATTAAAACTGCTATTTTCTTTTTCCTTCCTTCTTCAATCAAGGCTTGAGATCTAAGCCACTTATTGAAGCTCTTAATGTTGCATCACGTGTAAATTAACAGCAAATCAAATCTGCTGAGTACAAGAACCAGATAATCTCAAAAGGACATAAGAAATATACACAATCATTGTCTTCATCTTTTTCGCATCGAAAGCTGCTCTGCCATTATAAGATAAATTTTTTACAATTTCCTAATCATTTTTAAGGTTTTTATTTTGATTTTTGAAATGTAAGACCAAAGTGACATTAATTATGATGTGTGGGAATGTAGTTTTCTTTCTTTTTTTTTTATTGTTTTTGCTATTTTTAAGCTACTGTTTGGCTATATCTATATGAAAAACCCTGAAATGATAATGTCTTTTATTATGATTTTTCTTCTGCAACTAGTTTTTAGGAATGATTGTAGTAGAAGCATCTATGGCAATTTTTTAGCTGTGCATATAGCCATGTCTTTTTTATTTCTTATTAGTTCTTATGCTAAGGTGCATCGATAGTTTTATGCTCTATTAACACATAAGTGTAGAGAGTAGTGTCGTTTTCCTGTAAATACAAGTAATAGATTACTTCTCATATTGTTTCCTATAATACATATGGGTTTAAACTTGTATGTTAAGGTTGGATGACAATGACATGACTTGTTGTGGAGTTCTTTTTCTTATTAGACTAATTTTATGAAAATTAGGATGTGATTTTTAGTGAACCTTGGCCCAAAGTTTGAGTGATTTCCAGGTGGTATTATATTTCATTACAATTTGAGCTCAATTTAATATTGTTGTACAAGTGGAACTTCATGAGTTGAGTTGGAGTTTCAAGGTATAAGCTGTTGATTTTAGATAGCATTAAATGCTTAATTTTGTTTTCAGTACTTGTTGATTTCAAGTTAAAGTATTCGACTTTAATTACTTTGAATCTTTATATAGCATTATGTTATTCTCATATTCCAATAGACTGCTTTTATTTCAGCTGAAATATATTTTTCAGTACATAAATTGACTTTTTTTTTTTGCTTTTTTGGTGTAGGTGTCTCATGTCTATTGATTCTTTGGCTGCATCTTTAACCTAACTGCAATGTTGCCTGAAGCGAGAAGTATAAATCTGGCATTTCCTTATCATCAATCAATATATTTATTATTCACCTTTGTCTATGTATAAAATTCCCTTGACAATGCTTGTATATTTTATAAGAAATTAGAATGGTTATTAAATTACTTACCTGTTAATTTTGACTTGCTAGACATGAGATTTTTATGTATGAAGTAAATAATGATTATCTCTTAACTTTTTTTGCATTTCATACGTTACTTAATGCATGGACTCCCTTCTGAAAATTAGATTTGAAGCAGTTCGATGATTTGCATATTAAGATATTGATTGTTGTTATTGTTGTTTCTTTCATTTTGGCTTTGATTAATGGGATCATTTGTCACATCCGTGTCCTCAAAATTTTAGTTGATAGAATTAAAAATTTATTTAATTTAATATAATTGAGTATTATTTTGGATGAAGTTAATTATAGAAGGTTTAATGAGAATAAATCAAGTTAGAGAAGGATAAAATTGAAAAAAATTAAAAGTGTGATATGGATCAAATTGAAAGAGAAAAAGTTGAAAAAGATTTAAGTATAAGAAATAAAATAAAAATTAAGGAGCAATTAATAAAAAGAAGAAGAAGTTTGCGTTTAAGAACATAGAGAAGAAGAAGAAGGAAGCAAAAGCTTCCTGTGATCAAAACTTGAAGAAATAAGAGAGCAACAGTAGCTAGGGTTTTACATTGTTAGAATTTGTATTTAGCAAGGTAAGAATCTAGTTTTATTCTTGTATTTTCTTCAAGAATTAAAGAATTTCAAGTTGTGTTCTTAAAGAAGTCTTAAAAAGTTTGGTTGATCATAGGTGATTAACAAGAGAAAGGAAGAACTTAAAGTTTATAACTACTGAAAAACTTTGTGAGTGAAGCTTCTATCAACTTTTCTTCTTATAATTCAAATATTCTCTTGAAATATTGTTTTTTTTTATTATTAATGTTGGTTCTTGACTTTGAAATTCTAAAAGTAGATTGTTAAAGTAGGAAAAATGCATTAAATTGACACTATAAAGGCGTAAAAATAAATAAAACATATATTGGAATGAGTTTTTGAATGTTTTGGTTGAAAATATATTGATTCTGAGTTGAAATGTCATTATTTTGAGTGTAGAATGCCTCTGTGGGTCAATTAGGCAGAGGAGGCACCTCAATACTAAGGAGGTACCTCTGTAGCTAATTCATGCAACCAAATGGGCTTAAATGTAGAATTTTATAACCTAACCTCAATCAAAAGTATGTCAACACATATATAAATACTTAAATCACTTAAATTGACCCAAAATGGGTTAAATGGAATATTTTTATTAAAGATATATGTGATTAAATTACAGATATATGTAACTATGTAACTGAGATTATTAAGTGACTTGGAGCTTATTAGTAATGTGCCCTAGGCTAATTGTGTTATGGCTATATTGTGACTTTGTCATTTGCATTCTAATAATAAGGAGACATTTTTATAATTTTGACTCTCTTAAATTCCATGAATAGTTAATTATGTCTAAGATCATTAAGTGTGTGACTTAATAGTAAAACTCTTATATGAAAAATTAAATTATATTCTAAATCATCCCTAGTCGATCATTATTATGGAAAAATAATGAACGAGGACTAGTATGAGGTTGACTGATGATCATGTTTTACTAATCATGTATATGATGTACTAAGTCAAATCATAGATACGTAGGATGTACTAGATTGACCCGCTATGAGAATACTACAAGGATACTTGTCATAAGTTATTCTCATCACAATGATGTTATTTTAGTCCTTTGACTTGAGATCATTATATAATCCTACATGATGAGTTCTATATTTTCACATATTCTAATATTGTCTTTAACATGATGATATAATAGACTGTTGTTGGATATATAATGAATCATGTGAGGAATATGAGTGATCAAGAAAGAATTTATCTCTCACTGATCATGAAAAAGATATCTACAAACCCCTCAATAAGTTAGACTGAATATAAATGCATGGCCATGCTGAAATTAATTGATAAGGGGTTATCAATTTCAGTCTACATAAGATCGAAAAATAATGTGATTGAATTATATAAGGATGACATAAACCATGTCTTATGTTCAGTCGAAGATATCGCGTGACAAAAGGACTAATATTTATTGTGGAATAGGTTATGTCGGATTACTGACCTTCACATGACTTAGGTATTCATAATATCTTGCTACAGACCACTTATGATTTGTGGGCTAGAAATGAGATTTTAGGCCCACCACCAATATTGTGTGAACCTACAGGGTCACACACTTAGAATATGTCCAAAATGAAAATTGGGTATATCTGCCCAATAAGATAGTTTTCTCTCTTTATATACATACATATATATATATATATATATATATATATACATATATATATATATATATATATGTGTGTGTGTGTGTGTGTGTGTGATTTATTTATGTTAATAGTTACTATAACTAAATTTCAATTTGAATTAAATCCTTTAAAAGGAAATTGTATATATATATATATATATATATATATATATATATATATATATATATAATCGCTTTTGGTATATAAATAAAATTCTTTTATAGGAAAGTAAATATTGATATGCCAAAACTGTTTTGGTAAATGGGTGGTTAGTAAAACCCTAAATAATGTATATATATACATCTTTTTTCTGTAGGGTATTTATTCCAAGATTCATTCATATTTTTGTTCTTTTGAGAAAATAAAAACACAGAGAGAAAATTTATGAGAAAGGTGCTAGCACACCAGCACCACTTTGGGCATCATGTTCATGTAGATATCGATAGAGGACGTGGCTCTAATAGCAACATCTTAAATCTGACAGAACATACAAAAGCTCGAGGTAAGGTGTCACTAGAGTGAACCCCCTCTCATCCTTCTTATAGTCTCACCTATGATCGTCTTGGTGAGATTCTGAAACCAATTTGTTAATTTAACAAAATTACATGGATCATGTGAGGGTTTTAAATGATTTAAATTTTTATTTTCGCTGCATATTTATCACTCAAAACCCAACAGAGCTGCTGTGCATCTTTACTTGTCAAAGTAAAAGATAGTTTAAAAGTTTAATACTTAATCTTGGTAACAAATGCAAATAATATCAAATCTTAATCAACTGAAATGTCATAAGATTGAAGATTATTTGTTTGCTTATTTTCAAACTGATGATAAATCAAATAGGGAAAGGGTGTTACATCATTCTTAGAGGAATTGCTAGAAAAAACACAGTCATTTAAATTCCCTTTCCTAATTATTATCTTGAATGATAAACCTTTTATTGTTGTTTTAGTCTTTTTCACATTGACAGTTACTCAGCTACTGTATGATAACTTTTACAATTTGCTATTTATTTTGTTAGGATTTTTGTTATGCTTTTTGTAATAGAAGACCTAAGTGACATTGTTTGTGATGTGTCCGAATGTGGAATTTTTTGCTATTCTTTGACATTGTTATGCATTTTTTTTGGAAATTGATTATAAAGTATTACAATTGCTTGCAGGAGTTACGTGCCTACCAAATATTGCAACTGCTTCAAAATTATAAATTTAATATCAAATTCAATAACAGATTAGTTAGAAGTAATTTTTATTGGTTACAATATTATATAAGTTTGAAAAGTATAAGTCTTTTTTTTCATTAGGAAGACCTTTCTTTTGTAGAAGAATATAATGAAGATTATTGAATTTTTCAATATGAATAGATGTTAGTTATATTATTAAAAAATCTAAAATAATGTGATGAAAAGCTTAACAAATATTAGTCGAGTATTGTCAATATAAGTAAAAAGTAAAATGACAATTTAGGTCATTTAAGGTCAAATACAACAAAAAATGTATTAAATTAATTTAAGCTCAACCTAAAGAGAGTAAAATCCAATTTTTTTAATTGTATTTTGAATGTGTTCATGATAAATAAGTAGTTCAAAAATCTATATAGGAAGACAAATAGTTAAAATAAAAATATGTGAAATTAAATAGATAACTAATAAAAGATAGGAATAATTACTATACACATGACTAATTAATATGTTTCACTCAAAATTTTTATATGAAGTTAGAAAAAAAAATGTGGATTTTTATAAGTATGCATGGGTAAAATTTGAACTTAAAAGGAATACACTAAGGAAAATGCTTAAACAATTTATGAGATTGGCAAAGAATCTCAAGAAATTTGATTGGAATATTAAAGGTTGCATAATAGTCATTACAAGCTACAATTCAAATGTAAATGCAATAAGACTACAACATTCTGAGATAACTTTAACAATCATAAATCTAGGCAGAAAATTTGACCTAAAAACTAGAGGTTTTGTTGTAGATTACTTTATATAAATTAGTGAATTATTATGATAAAAAAATGATCAATACTAAAGTATCCACTATTATATTTAAAGGCTACAAAATATAATTTTTTTGTCATTTTCCTTCTTCTCTTCTAAACTTTGTAAAAAAATAATTACATGTTCCATTTATGGACATGAAAATCTGTACAAGCCAAAGCTAAATCACTAATATTTATTAGTTTAATCAAAAATAAATTTTTCTATGAAATCTTATATTTAAGTCTAGTTAAAAACTTGTTTGTTCTCTTATTTTATTCTCAAATTTATAATAATCACTATTTGATTATAGGGCTTCTCTTTTAATATGCCAAGTAATTTAAATAACCAAAAATATTATACACATGACCAATTGATACATTTTACTCAAGATTTTTCCATGAACATAAAAAGAAAAAGTGAATTTTTCTTAGTACATAAATGTAAGATTCAAACTTAAGAGGAACAAACTGAAAAAGATACTTAGACACAAAAATCGACAAAGAACTAGAAGAAATAGATTGGCAAAAAATAGAAGAATTGGACTGGGAGATTGAAGGCTACATTATCACTATCAAAAGCTATATATATATATATATATATATATATATATATATATATTCCGTCATATTTGAAATTGTTATAATAATTAATTATTACAAATTACTTATTAAATACTTGTATTATATATTATAATACTATTTTTCTTTATAACAATTCATGAAGAACAACCATAGTTGAAAATTTTAATAATAAATTTCTTTCAACTTATGATATTTTTATACATTAATTACAAAAATTTAAATTTAAATTTCATAAAAATACTCGATATAATTGTAGAAGATATATTATATACTTGTATTATTGAAATCGAAAAATAATACTTTTTAACCATAGATATAAATTTTTATTACAAAAATTTAAATTTAAATTTCATAAAAATGCTCGATATAATTGTAGAAGATATATTATATACTTGTATTATTGAAATAAAAAAAATAATACTTTTTAACCTTATATTTAAATTTTTATTGTATATATATACAAGATGACGAAAAAAGGAAGAGGTGGAAGAGAAAAACTAATGAAAAGAATAAAAATTTGTGCTTTTGTAGATAAATTTTTTTTTTTTTTTAATGAGTGTTTATAATTAAAGAAATGGATTAATTTAAAAATATTACATATCCGTGTGTATACTTATTTCTTTCATTTTTATGATAATGAATTATTAGCCAATTGATTCTAAAATTTTATAATTTTAGGCTACACTCCTACATATCAAAGTGATTTAAGTTATAAATTTACACACAAAAAAAAGGGGCAAAAAAATATTAAATGGTGTAAAAATTATTATCAACAATGATATAAAAAACATCTATGTTATGGTGGATTACAAGCATGTAGAAACTTAAGCAGGCAAGTAAAATTGTACTCAACCTTAATTCTTCCCTACCAAGTAAAATGTAACATTCATTTATGAATTAGTTGCAACTTAATTTAGAAATAAGTTTAGAAATTAAAAATTTTTTATTTTAGATTATTATTTGCTAATCAGATTAACAACACGTTTAAAAATTCATCATATTATTCATGTACATGTGGAAAGGTCTCTTACAATAAAATTGAAAAATTAAATAAAGTAGATAAAGGTCCTCCACTTCATTATATATGTAGACTTTCAAATGAAATATTTTCTATAAATTTATCATCATCAAATAAAAGAATGGAAGTATAACATATATATGTTTAGTTATTCTTTAATAAGGCAATAGGCAGGATTGACTTTTCTTGGTGTTTGGTGCACTTGTCTGCTCGACCAAATTCACTAAAAAAATGTTCAACTTTAGATATTATAAAAAAATGTTCATTATATCATCATCAAATTCTGTTAACATGTTTAATTTTGTTAACTATATATGTGAAGTTAAGTTCATTTTTGTTAGGTTTTTGAAACCAGATTTGGTGGCTGATTTGGAAAAGTTATCACTGCATTTCCATTTATGAAGTTGAGCACATAAACTTGAGGTAGTTAAAATGTACAAGGGAGAAAGCTATAGAAAAAATTGTTGTGAATGGAAGGAATAAAAGGATTTAGAACTTTTTGGAATCAAAACAAATAATACAAGATCAAATCAGAGTAGCTAAAATCAAAGTATTTATATCTTAAAGTTGTGCTTAATTAATCAATATGGGCTAAATATTTTTTCGTAAGTTTATATTATTGACATTTTTAAGTATTAAGGAATAACAATTTGTCAGTGAGGGGTAAATTTAAGTAGGAGGAAAATGTAGAGCCCGTATTGAAAGATTTATTTTCTTGGTAGTAACAGTTGAGAGAAACAAACCGAAGAAAGAGCATAGCCAACAAATGCATACTTAAATTGAGGAAACAAGATGATGAAATGATGCAATTAGCTTCTTTAATTATATAAGCTTACATACAGTGAGTGGTCTAGTGGTCGGTTCTGATTAAGGGCATTTTGAGGTACAAGGTTATCTATTACTATTTATGCCATTTGACCTCTAATGTGAATCTAAGCACGAAGAATAACAAAATTGCAATCCAAATCTTAGAGGAACGAAATGAGGCTCAAATAAACATGATAACATCATAAAAAATAAGATAAAAATGCACATGGAGGTGCTACTATAATAGTACCACCTATGGAGATCGCCTTGACCTTGTTTGGACAAGCCAAAAGCATGAAAAAATAGCTTCTCTTATGACTGCAGAAAACCTATGGTAAGCAAACTTGTTTTGAAGTATAAAAATTTGCTTTCAAAGAAAAAGTTTTACAAACTAGAGCTTCTAAAAATGTCAAAAGAATTTAAGGATTTAAAAGAAAAGTTTTCTAAAGTGATTTTCTTAAATAAACAATTATCCAATGATTTGAAAGCTTTTATCTCCTTAAGATGTGAATTTAATAAGACTAAAAAGGAGAATGAGAGGCTTTCTACAAAAATTTTAAAGCTAAAGAACTTTATTTCTAAGTTTTATAAAGGAAAAGTTGATGCTCTTTTAACTTCTCAAAAATTTCATGGTGATATATATGAAATTAGATATGAACATAGAGCTTCATCATCATCATCCTCTCAAAATATATTTATGAAAGTTAAACTTAATTCTTCACATTTTTCTAGTGCTAACACAAAAACTCAAACTACTAAGGCTAAAGAGTCTCACACATCTAGAGCTAAGTCTTTTAAGATATATCCCCTTATAGCTCAAAGGTCTAAGGCACAAACTAAAAGACCTCAACCCAAACGTGCCTTTTTGTACATAATGAAGCATAAAACTAAGTATGCTACACCATACTATCATATGAATTCTTGTGCTTGTAAGTCTCATGCTTATTTTAAGATTCATATTCATAATAGAAGATATGTGCAATAATATCAAACCAATAACACTTTTATGCCTAAGTCCAATAAATTTACACATGCAAAATGCTTTTATTGTATGACTCCAAGGCATACTAACAATGTATGCTATTATAAGAGATTGCATTTGCAATTATTGCCTTTGAACTACTTTGAAACTAACCAACATAGACCATTTAAAGTTTGGATTCAATAGAATATTTAATTTATTATTATGTAGGTGTTCTTAAAATCCACTAAGAGCAAATGCCAATGGTACTTAGATAGTGGATGTTCAAGTCAACATTACAGGAGATAAAGATCAATTCACTTCCCTTCAGGCTAAAGATGGAGGTAATGTTACTTTTGGAGACAATGCCAAAGGGAAGATAATAGGAATTTGCAAAATAGGTAATCCTCAAACTCTCTCTATTCATTATATCTTGCTTGTTGATGGGTTAAAATATAACTTATTTTATAGAACCCTTTAGGTACCACATACACGTGTCTCCAAAAGTTCATAACAAACAAGAATAAGAAAATTTTTCATAAAAAGATACTTCATATATAAAAGTATAAGTTTGTACAATATACATAACTTTACATATGTATTCAGAAACAAAATAATCTTATTATAAAATTTCAAATGCCAAAATGCTAAAATGCTTATGTGGATGGATATATCGACACTAAGCACGCTTTGACCCACCTGAGCTTCTAAGGAAGACACCTAAAAGCTCTATCAAGGATGCACCACAACCTAATATATCTAACTGAGTCCTGAAAACCACAATTGCAAATGAATGAGTTTACGACTCAATAAGCAATTATTAATATAAGCATACATATAATTCTCCTCAATAACTAATTAAAGAAAATACATAAAATATATTGCAACACATCAAACCATAAAAATTCAGCATACAGTGCTTGCATGGCCATACCAAAATCATGCACGGCCATGCTTAAAACATAGTTTTTCAGCTCTGGGCATGCATGGCCATGCTAAAATGGCATACGAGCGTATCTGATTTGGTGATTTTGCTTTCTAGATGTGCATGGGCGTGTGCAAAAGTTGCATAGGCGTGCTTGATTTAGTACTTTTTCCCTCTGGATACATATGGGCGTGCCAAAAAGGTACATGGGCGTGCACCCCTCTGTATAGCCATGCTCAAAAGTGGCATGGCCATGCCAAAAATCCTGAATTTAAGTCCTGCATACGTACGACCATATTACAACACCATATGGCCTTGTCTAACAACTTGAGCAACATTTCAATATTACAACAAGATTTCCAAGCATTCAAACAACATTGATGGTGCCTCATATACACCAAATCTCATCATGTCAACAATCCACAACTATCATTGTAATATATCATAACTCACATTCAATCAACATTCAATATATATACACACAATGCAAAAATGCATATTTATGCAAGTTAGTATCCGGCTGGAGTTCTCAACACATGTCACACACGTTTCCCACAAAGCTCACTTTTTTTCTCATATTTTTCATATACCTGTGGCCATTCCTGAGACTCTCTACCCAGCTCAGTCTCAGATCGTGGAGCTCAATCTCCATATACACACGTTTTCCTCACATTCCTCACCATATATGTATTTCAATTCATACCTCACAATCAATACACTTATACATTCCTCTATCACAATTCAATATTCATTTTCATTTTCATTTTCAATAATATGGTGAAATCATAATTCATACCATACATTCTCAAAAAACCTTTCAATATTCTCATAACATTATTTGTCACCATACCACATCAAGTGGCTTGCATTCATATATGCCAATATTCACAATAGACCTCAAAAATACCAAAATCATAACCAACCAAATATAGTCAAATAATTGAAATTACATGAGAATCATTACATATATGCATTATATTAATAATTACTTACCAAATAGCTTTCAACTCCTTATCAAGCAAAGTTTCCCCTATTGAATAAGGTCTTCTCTACCTCTTCCAACTCCTACACATAATTACGTACCAATTCAACAATCAAACATTGCAATTCACCCTAAACATCAAAAAGGGTAATTAAATGCTCCTAGTTCAAAATGACCTAAGGACACACACACAAGTCCAATAACCCTCAAATTGCTACTGAAGCTTCCAATTAGAATTACTCAATTAGGACATGTGTGAAATAAATTATGGATTTTTGAATCCATTTGGCCAAAATAGAGCAACAATATGAGCAGTAAAATGTCCAGCCCTATTTGACCCTCCTAATAATGAATTCAACCAAAACTCAAAATATAAAAGTTTAAGAGGCTCTTTGAAGTTTCTAAGAAGTCCAACCATGCTCAAATTAGAGCTCTATAACTCTAGTTATGGCTAAAACAATGAGATTGAAAAATAGAGGAGATAGACCCAAAATTTCTCAAAATAACAACTCAATTAAAATCAATCAAAAATACAAATAACACTTACCAATTGACTCCAATAGATTTAAAAACCTTATAATGCTTCCTAAGGCTCTTGATTGCTAGCTTGAATAAGATTAACACCTCTCCAAAAATTCACTCAAGAAATCCTTCTTCTTCTTCCTCAATAATCTTTACACCAACATACACTACACACACATATACATACCCATACAAATCAACCAATCAAAGGACTCTACTTGGCTTCCCAAAAGTCTTCCCTAATAACTAATAATTATCACTAATAATAATAATAATAATAATAATAACAAGATAATTATAACTAAATATCCTCTCAATTACTCCCTAGCTCCTTAATGAGAAAGTACAAATACACAATAAGTCCAAACTTTCTATCGTAACAATTAACTCCAAACTTTCTTTTCAATTTGGTCCCTCTCTACAATATAGTCCCATGTCAAACTTAAATAAAATCCACTAACTCTTATGTATAAAAGATAATACTCATGTCACACACACATGTGCCAAAAGGTGGGTGTTACATATTTAGCATTAGTCAACTTTCTGACATAGGAAATATAAAGTGACATTTTATCCTAGGAATTGATTTATCAGTAGATTTAATAATGATAAAGTTATTTTTAGTAGTGAAAGAGTAGATATTGTATATGTTATTAACTTGAATAAAGTAAATAACAAAGAACTTAAATGCTTAATGTCTTTTTTCCCATGACACATGGACTTAGCATAAAAGGTTAGGATATACTAATTTTGAATTGATTGATGAACTTAGTAAAAGTGAACTTGTGGATGATTTACTCAAACTCAAGTTCACCAAAGATAAGATGTGTGATGCTTATCAAAAGGAAAAACAAGCTAAGACATAATCATTTAAGCTTAAAAATAGAGTGTCCACATCTAGGCCACTTGAGTTAATAAATGTGGACTTATTTAGACTAACTAGAGTAGCTAGCGTAGGCGAAATGCATTATGCATTTGTCTTTATTAATAATTACTCTAAATTTATTTGGGTGCATTTTTTATCTCATAAGAATAATATTTTTAATGCTTTCAAAAGTTTTGTAAGAACAATTCAAAAAGAAAAAGGTTTTTGCATCACTAGTATTAGAAGTGACTATGGAAACAAATTTGAAAATGAATTTTACAATTCCTTTTGTAATGAAAATGGTATTTCATATAACTATTCTTTTCCTAGAACACTTTAACAAAATGGAGTAGTTAAGAGGAAGAATAGAACTTTAGTGGAAATGCCTAGAATTATACTTCGTGAGTTTGACTTACCATTATACTTTTGGACGAAAGTCGTTAACACCATATGCTATATTTCAAATCATGTTTTCAAAAGATCAATTTTAAATAAAACCTCTTATGAGCTATGGAATAATAAAAAATCTAAGATTTCATATCTTAGAGTATTTATATACAGATGCTTTATATGAAACACCAAGGATAACCTTGAAAAATTTAATTCAAAAGCTAATGAAGGTATATTCTTAAGCTATTCCACCTCTCACAAAGCATATAGAGTCATTAACAAAAGAACTAGAGTGGTTAAAGAGTTCATGTGTGTTGTATTTAATAAATCTAACCTACTTGATTTGAGAAAGGATCTTGTTGTTGTTAATAATTTTGTAGGTGACTTTATGGATATGAACTTATAAGAAAATAATGCCCTAAAGCCTTTAAAGTTAGAAGCACCAACCATGCAGAAGACCTAAAAAGTGTCTCCACCAAAGGAAGAGCTTCCAAAAGATTGGCATTACAAGAAAGACCATCCAAAAGAGATAATCTTGGGTGAGACTTTAAAAAGAATAACCACTAGATCTTCCTTTAGACCTTTAGTTAATCTTTCTTTTATCTCTCAAATTGAACCAAAGTCTACTAATGAGACTTTGGAAAATGAATATTAGATACTTGATATGTAAGAGAAACTCAATCAATTTGAGAGAAATAAGGTATGGAACCTAGTTCTAAGTCCAAAAAATTATCCTATTATTAGTACAAGTGGGTTTATAGAAATAAGTTAAATGAGCAAGGTGTTATTACCAAAAATAAGGCAAGATTAGTGGCCAAAGGTTATAATCAAGAAAAAGGCATTAATTATGATGAAACTTTTCACCCCGTTTCAAGGTTAGAAGCCATTAGGAGGTTGCTTTTATTTACTTCTTACATGGATTTTAAATTATTTTAAATGAATGTAAAAAGTGCCTTCTTAAATATTTACATCCAAGAGGATGTTTATGTAGAGCAACCTTCGAGTTTCGAAAGCAATGAATTTCTTAACCATGTATTTAAATTGACCAAGGCACTATATGTATTGAAATAAGCTCTTAGAGCTTGGTATAAAAGGTAGTAACTTTCTATTAGAGAAAGGGTTCTCTAAAGGAAAGGTTAACATTACCCTCTTCATAAAAGAAATCCAATAGTGACTTGCTAATTGCTCAAATATATGTTGATAATATTATATTTGGAGCTATTAACCATTACTTATGTGAGAAATGTTCTAAGTTAATACAAGGAAAAAGATGAGCATGATGGGTAAACTTAAGTTCTTTTTTTGACTCAAATCAAGCAATGTGAGGATGTGATCTTCATTAACCAAGTTAAGTACACAAGAGATATCCTTAAGAAGTTTGGGATGGAAGGAGCCAAAGCTAGCAACACTCTAATAAGCACCAACACTAAACTCTCTAAGGATGAGAACGACAGGTCGATTGATGAGTAGAAATATAGAGGTATGATCTGATCCCTTCTCTATTTAACTACTAGTAGGCCGAATATAATGTTTGCTACTTAGTTGTGTACTAGATTTCAATATAGCCTTAAAGAGTCTCATTTGCATGCCATCAAAAGGATCTTTAAATATTTTATTGGCACATTGTATTTAAGATTATAGTACACTTGGAGTTCAACATTTGACTTGATTAGTTATTCAGATGTGAACTTTGCTAGTAGTCTATTAGATAGGAAACGAATTTCCAGAACTTGCCAATTTTTGGACAATATTTAGTTTCTTGTTTTAGCAAGTAATAAGTTTCAATTGCCTTGTCTATTGCTAAAACTGAATATGAGGAAGCTAGTTGTTGTTACTCACAAGTTTTGTGGTAAAAATAACTTATGGACTGTGGCATTAGCATTGATCACATTCTAATTAAATGTGATAATACAAGTGTTATCAACCTTAGAAAGAATCCCATTCAACATTCTAGAACTAAATACATTGACATTACATATTATTTCTTATGTGATGATGCTCAATGTGGTGATATTATACTTGAATTTATTGACACCAGTAATCAACTAACCAATATCTTCACTAAGCCACTTAATAAGGATCATTTGAATTTCAATAAAAAAGAGCTTAGTATGTTAGATGGTTCTAGTTTAAGATGATTTGTGTGTTTACATGTTTGTGTGATTCCATGCATTGAAATTGATTGATAATTGGTTAGAATTGAGCACCCATAGTTGCATTTGATTGGCATTTTCAATGCTAATCATTGAAATTAATTCATATGATTAATTATTTAAGCAAATATTAATTTGTCCATTAAGATCCTATATACCATTTGTTAGGGGTATAACTGAGCCGAGCCGCTCGTTAAAAGCTCATTTAATAAACGAGTCGAACTCAAACTATGCAAAGCTTGGCTCGTGAAAGCTCATGAACAAGCTCGAATAAGAGCTCGCGAGTCGGCTCGTAATTTTAATGAAATAATAATTTAATTTTAGATATATAATATATAAATTTTTATTCATTTAAATATTTTTAAAATATATTATTACAAAAAAGTATAATTTTATAATAAATTATTTAGTAAATAATTTATTTTAAATTATTTTAATGAATAATTTAAATTTATACATTATATTTTTAGAAATTTTTTTAGCTTATTTAGGCTCGTTTAAGCTCGTAAATAGCTCGCGAACACTTAGCGACCTAATGAGCTCGGCTTGAGCTCGGCTCATTTATAAATGAACCAAGTCTGAGCTAGCCAAAGCTCGGCTTGTTTACACCCCTACCATTTGTATGATTAAAAATGATTGCAAAAATTGCATCGATTTTTAGCCAAAATTGATTTGATTTTAAAGTTTTTATTTCTATCAATTTAGTCTAAAAGGACTAAATTACAATAAGTTTTCAAACTCAATGGCAACTTTTTCAAAATTTTAAGGACCAACTGAGACTTCCGCTCATGACTGTTGCAATAGTCATGATATATTGTCTCGCGAGAGGTTAAGCTCTTCACGGTCGATGCTCATGATTGTGAGGAGTGATCCGACAGCTTTTCAGAATGGTTTCTTCACTCATCAATGCATGTCTCCTATTCTTCAATGCTCCAACAGCTAACACACTTCCACCCTTAATTTTAGATTAATCTAAGGGTCCTTATTCACTGATTTTCTTTATACAAATTCTTCCTTTCTTTATTTACATCCATTTTTTTACATACACACTCTCAATTTCTTCTATATTCTCTATATACTCTCTACACACTACTTTCTCTCAACACTCTCTCTACTTACCTTTTTTATTTTATTGCTTGCATACACTTTTTCAAACACATATCAACTACTCTCTCAACTTCATCAATGGCCGCAAAGAAGTCAACAAGGCAAGAAACCTTTTCATCCATTACTCCAAGGAGAATAACTAAGGATTAACCTAAAAAGACTCATCCGAATTCTTACTCTTCAATTGAAGTTCCGGCAAGAGTCACCCAATTCTCAAAGAGGACCATCATTCCATCTAAGTACATGTCTAAATCCACCTTAAAAAAACTTGGTTGCTATGAACAAGTCAAATCCTATCTTGAGAATGTTGGTTTATTCAACCTTACTTTTGACATTCAACCAATCTATTATAATCTTGTTATTGAGTTTCTCTCCACATATTGCTTTAGAGTTAATAATATAAATGACCAAAACTCTTTAAATAGTATAATGTTTAGACTAGGGGGAAGGGATATATTCTTGACTGCCTTTGAATTTGATAATATTTTTGGTTTCAAGCAAGGGGGTCATATTCAAATAAACACCTTTTGGTCTCTTAACAATTTTTGTGTTAGGAATATCAAACCTAATGTAGGCACTTTTATGGTGAGACACTCTAAATCCTCCGCTTTTTAATCCAAAGCCCTATGGTACATTCATAGATTTATTACCTACTTTATTTATGCAAAGAGCTTCTATTTCTTTTGATGATCTTTTTCAACATCATTACAGTTTGGATAATAAAAGTGTTAAGTTAGGAAGGCTCCTTCAGTGGAGACTTTGGATGGTTAGTAATAGTATAAGTGGAAATATATGCATTGAGGGTATTATTTTTAAACTTACAAACCATTAAAAAAATATAGAGAAAAGAATAGAGAGAAAAAGAAAAAATGGATAGATTGTTCGGCTTGAGAAAATAAAAAGAAAAAGAGGACTAAAAATCATTTGAGGCCTTAGAAGATAGAAGTAGAAGATGTTGTGTTCGGGGCTTTCGAGGGCCGAATCAACTAGGAAAGAAGAAACTTCAAGAAGGGGCTTGGTCTTGGGGCTTTCATGCTAATGCTTGGAAGATGGGCTTAGAATATCACTTTCTAATAAAAGGAGCTCACTTTTACACTACTAAAATCGCTTCTGAGGGCTTAGATATGGAACTGAATTAGAATTATAATAGTAAGCTAGTTCTTTAAACCATTTTCTTTATTTTACTTCGATTTTAACATTTTCTTATCATAAATTAGGATACTTTTGGAGTTTGACAATGTAATTTTATTTTGTTGTGCCTCTAAGTTCATTCTATAATGGTTATACTGAAGGATGAAGTTCATGCAACAACCAAAACATGCAGAATTTAAAAATTTTTGATTGCATACAACTTTTGCATCACACATGAATCACATCTAGCCCAAAGATCATATCACATAGAAAATACATAGCTAAACATGCATCAAGGACAACATTTCAACAATAAGCAACTAAGTCATGCCATCAAACCATAAGACCTATCAACTAAGAGTTTGGTAACACTTACAAAACTCTTTAGTTGGTAGCACGCTTGACAAGCTTTGGTTGATGTTGATCTATAAGCTCTAAGCTCCCCAAATGTGAAGCCTCTAGCTTGAAACATACAAATTGCACAAGGAAGATCTTCAAGGTTGATGGAGCACTTCCCATAAGCCTCTCTTCTTTGACCCAAGAGCTTATTAGAACTCCTTCAAGCTTGAATATATGGAACAAGGATGCAACCTCCAATGGATGATGCATTTGGTATTGTACAACTCTTGTTCACCAATGACCTTGACTTGAAAGCATACAACACTTATGTATATTCGAATTCTCTATACTTGAAGAAGAAGAAGGAAGAAGACACTCTTAATCCTTTTCTCTCTTTTTGTAAGAATATCAAATTTGCTCTATAATATCAAAATGTGTTAGAAGTGTGTTGTCTCTATACTCTCCACTAACTAAATAAAAACCAATTTGATAATAATAAAAACTTGAGTGTCTCACACTCAAGACACATGCATGGTTATAGCTTGAGTGTCTCACACTCAAGCTACATGCATTTGATAGATTGAGTGTCTCACACTCAATCTATATGCATGGCTTTGCTTTTTGAGTTAGTGGGTGTTATTTAGTTACATGGATAACTTTAGCCTTTAATCTCATTAACCCTTAATGAGTTAGGATAAGGTTATGGGTATATGGGCTTCTCTAACACTTAGATAAATCCCACTCCACACCAAATAAGATAACTAATGGGCTAATTTAAACTCTTTAAATAAAGTCCATCTTAAGTCTATCTCTATTAACATAAATGGTCCATCTTATGACCTATATATAAATAAACTTGGAGGTAAATATTAATCTAATCCTTGAACTTAATATCACATATTAAATCAAGTCCAAATTAATATTTATTTAATTGTAATAAAGTCTCAATCTTTGAATTTAAATTTTGGGATATGCTTGATCCCCGCATACGTGCAAATCTAATTCAATTAATTTAATTAATAATTAAATTAATATTAATCTTTAAATGTGCAACTCTTGTGTGTGTAACTTACTAGGTTCAAGTCTAAATGACAATGAGAAATAATATTAACTCTTAATATTATAGAAACTCTTTCTATACTAAATGTGAAATCCCAATTAATCACATTTAGTTCCCATAAGTCGCGAGTGACCCTTAGCATAGATATCATGACTACTCAATTAGAAATGAATACTATATGTAGATCCACAAGAACCATAGAACATAATTACCATGCATTAATGTCCCTTCATTACAGGATCCCGATATTAGCTAGAGTCACACTTTAGTCAAACTCTAGTTGCCTCAATCATATGACCTTTTCTTAAGTTTAATTCTAGATAAAATATAACTATTACTAGAAACTCCTTTTCTAGCACTGAAACTCTATCGAGTAAGTCTAGTTTGACCTGGCCAGGTACTTATTCATCAAAAATGACTCAGATAATATAAGATTTTATCCTGGTTCACTTCAGGTAATGAATTCCATCTTGGCCGATCACTCATCCCTACATATAACCAACTAGAGCCACCACACGCCATATACCCATGCGTGGCTAGGACAAGTATGTAAGCGGTAACATACTCTAACCAACCATATGTGGATGACCGTGTTGCCTCAGGTTAAAAGACCATATGTACCATTATGTCCAAAATTATGATTGTTGACCAAAGTGAATTTCCATGCAATCACAAAACTTACATCATAGTTCAATCCACCCATCACATGAATATCCACATGTCTATTCTGATATCTCATATAAAGTAGCATGAGACTCACTATATCCCACTATCGATATCACACACTGATCAAATAAAATAGACAGAGGTGATAGTCTTAGGATTAATATACCTTTATATTAATCCAACGACTATGAACATTTATAGTATATATACTAAATGAGTTTGTCACTTATATTATCAACTCTTGATAATAAACTCATTCAACATAATACTAAGGATAAATATTTAAATAAACTTAACACTTAATTTAAATGAATATTTTATTGCTATAGGGAAAAAATACAATATCTACAAATAAGAATGGCTCTGGGGCACATCTACACTAACATATATATGCTCAAGATCTTTGCGAGTGTAATTTACTGCCTTTCGTGTGTTGTACTAAACTAGAGTGCACTGGGGTGTTGTCTTAATGCACTCAAGCAAAAGCCTTACAACCTTAGCATACTAAGGCAATGCCCCAATGATTGGGCATCTCCTTTGCATGATCTCGGAACCCCTAGACATAGCAAATGGTCTTATTCTATATATTTTTATTGCATCATATTGTTTAAACTATGCATTTTTAGGTTCAATAGTATATATTTCTCTATTTTGTTATTAATTACATGCTGATTAGACTTTTGCAAGTATAACATACATGTTGTTAGTGTTTTTATTTTTGCATCACGAAAAGGCGGCGCCCCAGTATGTTGAGGCAAAATTTATTTCATCTCAGAGAGGTGACGCCTCTATATTAAGGTACCGTCTCTACATGGCCAGAAACATCTTCTAGCATGGCTGGTTCGATTTTCTTACTTTTATTGATATTTGATGATTTTAGTTGTTCTTGTATGTTCTAAAAGGTATTTGTTTGGCTAGAACTTGGTTAAAATGACTTTGAATTGCTATTTTATTTATTTATTTATTCATTTATTAATATGTACTAACAATCTCATTTTATAGGTTTTATTTTTGAAGGAGTTAATGTAGTTATTTTCTTTAGTCTTCATAATGAAGATTATAGCAATAGCAGCTCGGCTGTTGCAAATTCAGAATCAGTTTATTTTAGGATCTTTATTTTGTTTTATTTTAATTTTACTTTAATTTCGTGTTTGAAAAGGTTGTAATTTTTTTTCCTTCCTTTTCTCATAGGCTTTTACTTATTTGTTTGCTTAATTTATGAATGAATGACTGAATGCTTTAATGTGATGGATGAATGTGATGATATGATGGATATAATTACTTGAAAATGGGTTGATAAAAACTTGGATTTAATTGTACAATTGAATAAATATTTCAAGGTAATTACATATTCACATGTAATATAAGGAAATAATTAAATAATTAAAAATAATAAAATACGAAACATAAATGGAGGCGGATCGCAAGATCGAGTTGGCATTCAAGACGCCTATACCTTGTTTCCAAACCTAGTCTTTAAGGACAACTACTGGGCCCTCCATGGAATTCAGTTACTATATAATGTATCCCGAAATTTACTTAGGTGGCGACTTCCTTCTCCAATTTAGGGCCCAAAAGACTAGTAATTATATTCTATAGTGTGTCCTAAGTCCACATAGTGGTCACGAACACTTGGATGTGCGTTGAACTCCACTGCATATAGTATTATTTTATAATTTGATATATTTTAATGTGTATTTGTCTTTTTATTTTAATTTAAAATTATTTAAAGATGCATATAAAAATTCATATTTTTTAGTTTAAAATATGAAAAATATATATAAGAATTTATATTTATATTTAAACCACACATAACTAAAATAATTGAATTTATTTTTTGTAAAAAATTAAAAAGTGATATAGGTGATAAAAATAAAAAGTGGCATGAATGATAGAGACACAAAACTTTAAGAACAAAAAAAATATTTTATGTTGCAAAATTTCACTTTAATCCATAAATTAATAGTAAAATTAATGGACGGATAAATTACTGCAACACAAACGAATCTTAAAAATATCATAATATATTTTTCAAAAATAAAGAATTAACAAATATATTTGATTAAATATGAGGGGTTAGTATTTTATCCAAAATAAATTTAAACTAGTTATCCAGCAAAAACTTTCAAATAAAACTAATAGGTTTTTTTTTTTTTTTTTTGATAATAACCTATCAGTTGCTTATTTTTAAATCTCCTCAAATATCTATAGTAGATAATATTAGTTATAATGACCAATAAATACATTTTTTTTATTCTAATAAATTTCTTGAGATTTTATGTTGATATTTAGACTCCATTTGTTTCAAGGAGAATATTTTATCTTTGAAAAATATTTTCAGAAAAATATAATATTTTTTGATGTTTGGCTACAACACTAGAAAAATATTTGAAAAATATTTTTGATATTTGGTTTGCAATAGATTTTTTTTTCTAAATTATACAATATTATATAGAAATGTCAACATTATATTTGATTTTTTTTCTCTCTATATTTGGTAGGTATTCAAGTTTTGGAAAATAATTTTTCGAATGAGAAATTATTTTTTCATATTTTAAGTTATTTTTCTTTGACTAATAAGTTATATTCATTTGACTTTTTTTTATTTTATTTTTTGATAATCCAAACATTAGGAGCCTTGGATGTGGAGATTTCTATCCTAATAAGTATATTTTAATTTTATTTAATTTTCAATTCAAAAAAAATTATTTACAAAAAATAAACAATGGGCAGTTACTTGATTAGGAATAAAAAGAATATTTATCACAATCAGCGCATTTTCCTCGATCTATCAAAATCCTATATAGACTACAAAGCTTTGCGCCCAAGTCTATGACATTGATAGGACTCAACGTCAGATATCCTGCCAATCAAAGATCACTGATCGTACGCCTTTCTCTGTCTCTGCGGCGGAGATAGGCACACCGCACATAAACAAAACCTTAGGTGACCGCACTCTCTTTGCTCCTCTAAAACAAAACAATGACGCCCACAATCACCTGTCTCGTGCAGGAACATAACCGTGATTTATACTCGGTTAACTTCTTTGGCACTCCTATCACCGTTACCGTCACATCCTCTGCCTCCGTCGTACGGAAATGGATCGGCTACACTAACTTCCTCCACCGAACCCATCTCGGACGCCTTGTTGTTGGATTGGGTGTGCAGTGGAACCCATGGAAGGATGAATATTCCGCTGACATTCTCCAGCTCTGTGTGGGCACTCGTTGCTTGATCTTCCAACTCTCTGTCGCAGACACTGTTCCGCGCCTTCTCAGGCGGTTTCTGTTGGATACAGGAAACACTTTTGTTGGGATTTGGAATGGGTCTGACGAGAAGATGGTGTGGCTGTCGGATCACGAGCTGAGTATTCACAACCTTTTGGATTTGAGGAGGCATGCGGAGACTCGATATGGAGAGAGCCTTGCTAGGGCTTCGGTGGAGAGGATTGTGGAGGAGTGTTTGGGTTATGAGGGAGTGAGGCTGGAGAAGCATATAAGCATCAGTGAATGGGATAATGAGAATCTTTCTAATGAGCAGGTTTTGCAGGCTTGTGTCAAAGCTCATGTTGCATTCCAGATTGGCAAGAATTTGCGTGCTTGGGACCTCTGAAGAGCAGGTTTGGGATTTGTTTTTGCAGACAATGTTTTGTCTTTATTTTGGAAATGCATTTGGGGTATAGCTTTTGGGAAATGCAAGCAAAATGGGGTGGTTTAGAAAACTCATTAAAGAATTTTATTTTATGGGGAACAAACTGTGCATCATAGATGAAACTTCATGGTTTGATGAGTTTAGATGGTAATTTTGGTGTTATATTGTTGTCCCTTGGTTCAGTTTTCTGATTTATTTTGATTTTTTTGTGTGTTACTTTTCATTCAAAATCTGGGAAAATTGGGGCTTATTGGTCACTAGCACAACTAATGGCAAAAGTAAAAACCTGCAATATGATTGGGTTTTTTTCCGCTCATTATTTGTCTTATATACCGGTAGTTCTGTTTTCCTGCAAAAAAAAAAAATTTGCAAAATTAATTCATTACATGATTAGGGTTCGATGAGATGACCTCAAGCTGGGGAAGTTCACAAGTGTAATCTTTATCACCAGCATCCTTTTCGTGAGCTTGTCCAAACCAATAATTGACAGTTTTAGACTGATTTCTGGAATCAGCTTAATTGACCCATGATTGTCAGTAGCATACTAGCGTTACATATTTTTGTAGTTTTATTTAACCAACTTGTTCTTGGAGATGACATTGTATCAGGAAGCTACCGAAGAGGTTAAGACCATATTTTTGTAGTGTTCCATTGGTATAGAAATAGCAAGATCAACAAAATGGGTTTCAGTACTGCAAAGGAAGTATGTGCTTGAATTGTTGAAAAGTGTATGGTTGCGTTGGTGTAAAAATTGTTTGGTGTACCTATAGAGGTCAATCATAAACTGGTCCATGCTGAAGATAAACTCTTGTGTGATTCAACAAAGTATAGATGGCCAAAATTGATATATGGTATGCAATATAGATGGCAAAAATTGATCCGAACACAAAAACTCAACGTGAACTTTTAATTTTCCCGAATATGAATGAATATGAATAAACTTGAAAGTTAGAGACTTAGAGATATGAATCCAATATGATTTAATCCAAAACAATCAAAACTTGAAATGATGTAAAACCCAAAATAACATGACAACTAGAAACTGAAGCGACCTGAAACCAAATTAATCTAGACTTAACTGACCTAATACCAAAAATGACTTGGACCTATATAAATTGAGTATGGCAAACCTGAGGCAAATAACACCTAATTAAAACCTAGCATGGCATGAATTTATACTGAATGAACTCGGTTCACTATCAATTATTTGAGCCACAAAAATAATATAATCGACACTTTTACTATTGAATTATAATCGCACTTTTATCGTTATTAAAATATTGAAATTATATGGATATATTACTGATTTGATGTTTGAAAATGACATATCATAAATGCATGCAATAAAAAAAAAAAGTAATGAATAAGGGCTTATAAGAAGTAAAATTTAAACGGAAACCAACCACAAAGTTGGATAGGCTTCAGGTCTGTATCTAGTTTCTTAAACTCAATTTTTGAGGTAACTAATTACAAAGTTGAATAGGCTTTGAGCCTGTATCTAGTTTTTTAAACTCAATTTTTGAGGTATGGTTAATTATTGGGAGTCTGTAAAATTTAGTTGCTACAAAAGTGTTTTTCTACTTATTAGTCAAGTGGTGACTTCCATCTCTAATGTTTGTCTTTGTAGCTAGTTGTATTCCTAAGTAGGTTGTAAAGTCTACCTAGTGTTATAATTGCTGAACACTTAAGTGTGCCTTAAATCTAGTCGAGGCATAAAAAGTTACGTTAAAAGATGTGTTTGCAATGCAAGAGTCCATTAAAAATGAAGAAGATAAAAACAAGTAATTAGTAATTGGAATTAATTTATAGCAGCGTTTTCTTTAAAGATAAAGAATGAGGAATGGAAAAAGTCACACAAAAATACAGGACTAGTATGCTAGCATGGCTACCACGCCATTCAAAAACTAATAAATGTTAGTTTAAAATCTAAGTTTCATTTAAATTGGGCTCAAAAACATCATTTTGAGAAAAATCAAAGGCATTTGTTCAAAAAAAAAAGAATGAGGCCTTATCCAAACCTAGTAACAAATATTGGGGGGGGGCGTCTTTTCCCTTGAATGTATTCCTTGTACTTTTATTTATATACATTAAATCTTGCACTTTTATTTTTAAAAATATTAAATTCTTTTCTAACAACACGAGAGAGCATGATGTATACACGCCGTCAATAGATATTCATTTTACAGGTAAAAAACTTTTTGAAAATTTTAAGTTAACCCCTTGCACTTTTTTTGTTAAAATTAAACCCTCATATTTTTATTTCATTGATGTCATTAAGTCCCAATAGATAGGGGTGGCAGGAACCGAACCGGTCAAAATTGGAACCGGAACCAGTCAAACTTAGAACTGGGTTGAACCGGCTCCAAACCGAGGGAGGAGTAGGTTCAGGGCCGGTTCCCTTCTTCTGGAACCATGAACCGGCGGCTCCGGTTCTTAACTAGACGGTTCTAGTTCAATTTATGAAAAAAAGATTATGTCAAAAAGTCAAAAGATGCAAGTCACAACTTCTTATAAAATTTCACATAATTTTCTCTTACTCGTGGTATATTTTATCTTCTAAAATACCAAAACTTTTTTATAATGCGTAAAAAACCAAACCGATAGAACCGGAATCGTGAACCAGAACTGGCCGATTTGGAACCGGCCCAAAACCGGAGTTAGGCCAGTTCCGGTTCGGTTCCACCTAAGTGGAATCGTGAACCGGCGATTCCGGTTCATGAATCGTGGCCACCCCTACTAATAGATATAAATTTGTAAAATTTCATAAATTATATTTATAATTTGATTAATATTTTTAATTTAAAAAGTATATAAAATATTATTTAAAAGTTAAACACTCTTATAAACATTAAATCTAAATAATATAATTATAATTTTATTGTTGGTCAATAAGTTTCTTTTTTAATAAAATATTAAGCAAAATTTCAATAAGTTTAGTTTTAACTAATTTTAAGTAAAATTAAATGATAAAATTATTAAATTTTTAATAAATAAAAAAATGTACCTAAAAAGTAATAACCTTTAAGAAATAAAAATTATAATATCAATATAAATTATTTTTGAAACTGGCAGCTTGGGTTTTATTGGGACAAATCATGAAGAAGAGCATTACAAATGAAAGAGGGAATGGCACTATTCTACTCTACAAGGCTAGACATAGAACCAATTGCCTTAGCTAACAAGTGGGCGACTTGATTCGTTGATCTTACATGAATTAAGGAACATTGATAAATCCCATTTAGCAATGAATGACAGTCTCTAATGACTTGACCAAAGTAAGTTTTATTCTATGACCTCTTTGTACTGCTTCCACAGTTGTTAGGGAATCGGACTGCATATTCACATCTTTCAGTTGAAGTTCTTTAATCCAACTCAGAGCTTCTTGCAACTTAAAGCTGTTGGGTCCGATAGGTTGCTCAAGAGGGGTGAATTAAGTACTTTTCGAAAATTGATATAAAACTTGAAAACTACTTTTAATAAAAACTAGCACAGCGGAAGATTTGAAAAGCTATTTCTCAAAGCAATTAGATCAGAATGACAAGCTCAAATTTAACTGTTGCAAGACATCAGGTGTAATAAATTAACAATCTGAATAAAACTAATATTTTTGGATTTTTAAATAAGGAATCAAAATTCAAAGCATAAACATGATAAAAAGCAGTACAAGCATAAGAGCTAATTTTTAAGCAGGAAATTAGTTTAAGATGAATCGACAATTAAAATTAGAACCAAAAATAGTAGTAAGCATGCATGAAAACAAGAATAAGGAGTAAAGAGATGAGAAATCAAACACAACGATTTTATCGTGGTTCGGCTACTTGTCTACATCCACTCCTTGAGGCATTTCTCAAGATTTTCTCTCAAACTCAGTCTCTTTTAACGGGCAAGAGATAAGCCTTGGAGTACAGTCTTATCCACAACTACCCTGTTGCTAGAACTACCCCAGAAACTGATTTTCAAACAGATTCAGAAATTGCTCCCTATCTGGTTTTCAAACAGCTCCAGAAAAATTATAACCCACTAATTTTCGCACAAAACCAAAAAATTGCTCCTCACCACTAGTTTTACAGATCAACCAAGAAACTTACACTGCAAGCTTATCAATATATGCTTGAAGACCTTCTTCACTTGATTACAAAAAATTTTCAATATTTTTCTCTCATAAATCACTCAAGAAAATACAAATGAATCCTATAAGCACTTGAGAGAGCAAATGAGCAATGTATGAAGTGCAATGCAAAACGATTCTACAATGTAATGCTCTCTACCTTTACTGAAAATAGAATGACCTATCTATACTAAGGGCTGAGCTGAAAAGTGATATCATTTGAACTAATCACAAAATTATTTTGATAAAATAAATAGAGACAAATCGTGCTCTACTGCCAAAATACGTTGTGCATGGCTTGTGTAAGAGTGAGTGCAATGCAGAAGTGTGTGTTGTGCTGCTTTATCTCCAGAAACGACAAGAGACAGAGAGACAGGTGTCACAGAGCTATTTGTTCTACTGATGTACAGAATTAGCTCGACTGCAGAAAATGTTTCTTTATCTTTTTAGCTAAAAATGAAAATAAAGTATAGAGCTTGAAAACCATTATATTTATGAGATGAATTGTATAGATTTACTCTCAAGTATTTTTCACACATAAAGTTAATTTCTTTAATTACTGAAATACCCTTCAGCATCTTACATTTGGGCTCCATGGGCTTTTATACGTGACAGCTTGAATTCACTTTTAATTTGCGTTCACACTTGAAAGTTTGCGTTCACACACATATTTACCATTTTCTCACCAATTTGCTTGCTGTCATGTATCTCGATTTAACCATATCAGCAACAATTTAATTTTTATCATTTTTGTTACTCATCAAAATTAGGCTTAGAAATTAGGCTCAGGTTGAACCTTTACAACAAAAGCTTTTGCCAGCCCCGGATCTTGTGGCCCTGTTAAGAATCCATTTATTAAAAACAACACTTATCCCCTGTTATCTCTTATTAAAAAAACCAAAATCGATCTGTCCTTGACCCAAAAAAGAAACATCAATATTGCATTTTAAACGTCCTGCTTCTAAAGCTTGCTAATTTTGAGGAAACTTTTTTGTGTAATGAACTTTATGGGCATATCTTGCCATTTGAGCAGTATTCCAAGAATTTAAAAAATTCAAAGTTGAGTGAATTATTTATATTACTTGCTAGGCTTCGTCTCTCCAAACCAATGCATTATGGTGGCTCCACAACTGCTATAAAATCATCACTACCATATTTTTCTTTTGTAAATTTTATAAAAATTATTTCAAACCATTCCGACAGCATATCAAATGTACCCCTTATGAGCCCTATATGTGCAAGATTCTAACATCACTGTGCAAAATCACAGGAGACAAGAGCATAAGAGATCATTTCAAAATCATTAAAGCAGATAGGATAGACATCATTATCTATTATACGTCAACATTTAAGCTTATGCATGGTTGGGAGGCAATCTCGCAGGGCACACTATATGAAGTTCTTCACTTTAGGGAAAATTGAAAGTGGTTCAACCATTTCTAAGCTTGCCACTACCTGCCTGACTGTTGCAAAGATGCTTATTCTATTATCCTTCTATATCCACTTCGAACTGTGTAATAACCTTTCTTATCCCACTTTTAATAGAGATAGTCATCTTTAAGAACAACAAAAGAGACTAGCAACCATGGATCTTTCCAAACACTAACATTTCTTCCATCTCTTATATGCCATTAATATCTCCTGTATTTGACCAAGAAGATAGTAAAAGAGAGAGCTATTGTGGAGTTATTAGCCCTAATTCTAATCAATGGTAATGAGGAGATAGAGCTAGAACTCCTAGATATTGATATCAACGCCTTGACTCATCACTGATTTCATTCGCTATCCCTTTATCCTTGTTATGGGAAAATAGAGGGACAGTAAAAGGAATACTAGAAGAGCATAAGGATGGCTAAAAAGTACTTACGACCTCAAAATCCAACTATGAGAAAAAAAAGTCGCCACTTGGTCTCACTTGAGAAATTATCCAATTAGGGAGTAGGCAAACTCAATCCCTCACTTGAAACCAAATCCACCCATAGATAAGACATTGATACTTATATAACATGAGGCATCTTCATACCACTTAGATGTTGAGTATTGCCAGCCTTACTATGTAATATAGAGCTTATTTGGAATATGTATCATGGTGAACCAACCATTACGTGCAAAAATAATCACAATATATCCACATGAGCACATAAGAACATAATATATAATATGCATGAACATGGCATAGCATGATAAGCATAACAAAACATGGTAAAAACACTAACAACATAACCAACATATAGTAAATCATGGTAAAGATAGAAGTAACATACTATACATGACGCTATATACTAAAGATATAATCACAACATCTTGCAACAAACACGACATACAAAAAAGTATAATATAATATATACATCTATTTACAACATAATAAGAGCATAAGCATATTATTGCAAGAATAAGGACATAATAAAAGCATGAAATAATATGGTGTTATTCATAATACTACATATGCATGGTTACAACATATATGTAATAAACATATCATGACATCAATGTAAAGTATGGTATTATCATGGCATGGATTAAATCAATATATAGCAAATCATGATATGAATACAATACTTCAAATATCATGGCAGTATATGGTATAGCATGACATACATATAACATGGTAATACATATCATGACATAACATATGATATGAAAATAAAAAAAGGATATGTAAATATGGTGATGATATACCATGCATAAGAACATGTATAATAATTATATAAACATGGCAAGAATAAATATGTATGGCTATATAGAATACACCACTATAATAAATATATATAAAGCGAAACAAACATCTAAAATAATTATGCAATGTACAAATGAATAAACATAAAAATATGTATAATGATTACAATAAAAATAAATGGCTAATCCATTCACCAACACCTCTTTTATTTGTTTTGAAGTAGAGGTCATTGAACTTGAATTTGACCCTTGATAAAAAGAATTTTATTTTAAAAGTTAATTGAAAAGTAAAATTCGGAAAACTAAAGCTAAAAGTAAAATAATGTAAAATATTTGCAAAACAAAACATAAAAGTGTAGTAAACAAAGTTAAAAATTAAAAAGAAGTCCTTATTATAATCATTTTAAAATTATGGAAACAAAATTATTAAATTGAAGCATTAAATTGAAGATTAGCAACTTAACACTTAGATACCTTTATCTTATTATAAGAATGATCCTTTCAATCCATCACATTTAGAAATTTATATATTTTTTGTTCCACTGATGGAATGATCTCATTCAATAAGATATTGCTTCTTTATGTTCAAGATACTAAACTTCCATTAAAGCAAGAAAATAATTTGGATTTTGGTTAAGAAAAGCATGATTCTTTAAAATGGTTTATTTTATGAACTAATCAAATGAAAGTGATTAATAATCAAGAACTAGTTAAAAAGAAATTACATTAACACAATCATAATGGTATATACATAATATATATAAACATGGATATTGCAATATGGATATAATAATAGTATTATAATAATAGATATAAGTATATGTATAGCTTAAGATTAAGATGAAGTTATAATGGAATTAGAATGAGTAATTAAAGCAATAAACAAGTTAGTAAGTGCTTGCAAAGTAAAATACATAAGCAATAGATGTCAGAAGTTAGTAAGAATTAACAATAGTAAGAGAAATGTTTGTAGACATTAGCAAGAGTTAGTAGTAAGTATAAGCTTGTAGTTAGAGTTTGAGAGATTGAGAAAAACATATATAAGTTGCAAGAATGCCTGAATGCAATGCATGATACATACAATAATTAATTTTAATGTGCATGTAATTGTAAATGATACATGGTACAATTCAGGGTGAAAGCAAATGATTCAAAATTCCGGATACATGCAAGTATGCAAGTAATGCAAGCTAGGGTGCATACAAATGATCTTATTTGAACTAAAAATAAGGCATATGCATGATAGTGATATGCATCAAGAAAATGATAAGTAGTCAAGCAAGTGAAAATGCAAATCCTAATGCAAGATTTAATCATTAAACATAAAGATATAAATTGGTTAATAACACACAAAGCACATATAATCAAAATCAAAGTTTAAACTTAAATGAAGCTTTAAATTAGTAACCTAAAGCCACTAAGATGCTTTAAGTTAATAATCAACTTGTAAACACAACAATAAACTCATAGAAATCAAGTTTACATATTGAAAACTAAAGCTTTAAAGTAAAAACCAAAAGAAAATGCCTAAAATCCAATCATTCTAGGCTCTTTAGGTCCCTATTTATGCAAACCATAGACGAATCTTAAGGTTTTAATAACCCCAGAAGCCACATCCTTAGAGTCTTTTTAGATTGAAAACATCAAAAAGAGGGAACGAGTGATTATTTAAATAGTTTAGCCTGTTGAATGGTCGACCAAGGATAAAGCTCTGGCCAGC
The DNA here is from genome assembly GCA_949673435.1 of Macaranga tanarius. Lineage (NCBI taxonomy): Eukaryota > Viridiplantae > Streptophyta > Magnoliopsida > Malpighiales > Euphorbiaceae > Macaranga > Macaranga tanarius. The sequence goes on along the minus strand of CATIWO010009629.1, from coordinate 3,343 downwards.
CAAACAAAGTGGATGGCCAACCATGGGGATAACAATTGGCCTAGGCCCAAGTTTTATACTTTGATAAAAAATTTCAAGGAAAGAAGACTTCAATATCAAAACCAAAGACCCTAGAGGATTAAAAAGATGTTTTTGAAAGTGTTTCTCCTCAAAATTTGGATAGAAACACACCAAATGTAAGAGATTAAAAGAGAAATTGAAGTAGCTTTATAGGCTTAGGTTTGTTTAAGGTTTGATTAATTTAATTAAGTTTTAGGCTAGTATGTTTGGTGGTTTTTGGCTCTAAAAATGAGAAAAAGGTATTGGATTAAGTGGAGTTTGAGAGTGATTAAAAAGTGAAGAGGAATTGAGTAGAGATTTGGTTAATTTTCAGTTTATTTTCTCACTTAATTTTAATAAGGCTTTCTCTCTTTATATTATTGGTACAAACTCCTAAAAGTCTCCTCCAAAATGAAAACTAGGACACACTATTTATAGACATTTTAAGGTTATGGTAAAGATGTTAATACATAATATTATTAAAGGACATTTAAGTAATAGAATATTCACATTACTCCTTAAAATGACACATGAAATGGAATATTCCAAAATATAATATTCCTTATTTAGTCTCTAATATAGAAAAATGTGCCTTATTTTATTAAAAAATGGTGACATAGTAAGGTGTGGGACCCAAATTGACCACAAGAGATCAAAATTTTGACTTTTTGCTAATTGGTACCCACATACATGCTATAATTTTAAAAGATAATTTCATACTAAAATTTGGTCTCAAGAGTTCGATTTGACCTTGGAAAAAGTTGGATGACCAAAGTTTGACTTTTTTTTAGGATTTATAAGGTTAAACCAAGGCACAATATGTACAAACCTGACTATAAAATATTAAAGATTAACCTAAGAAAAGCCATTTTGTAGTATTTGACTTTATCGACTCTATAAACACTGCTAAAAGGAATTTCTCACTCAATCATCAACCAAAACCTTTTTAGTATGGTGTTATTGATGATACTACATATGCATGGTTACAACATATATGCAATAAACATATCATGACATCAATGTAAAGTGTGGTATTATTATGGCATGGATCAAATCAATATATGGCAAATCATGATATGAATACTATACTTCATACATCATGGCAGTATATGGTATAACATGACATACATGTAACATGGTAATACATATCATGACATAACATGTGATATGAAAATAAGAAAGGATATGTAAATATGGTGATGATATACCATGTATAATAACATGTATAATAAGTATATGAACATGGCAAGAATAAATAAGCATGGCTATATAGAATACACCATTATAATAAATATACATAAAGCAAAACAAACATCTAAAATAATTATGCAATGTACAAATGAATAAACATTAAAATATGCATAATGATTACAATAAAAATAAATGGCTAATCCATTCACCAACACCTCTTTTACTTGTTTTGAAGTAGAGGTTTTTGAACTTGAATTTGATCCTTGATAAAAATGATTTTATTTTAAAAGTTGATTAAAAAGTAAAATTTGCAAAAATAAAGTTAAAAGTAAATTAATGTAAAATATTTGCAAAAAAAAACATAAAAGTGTAGTAAACAAAGTTAAAAATTAAAAAGAAGTCCTTATTATAATCATTTTAAAATTATGGAAATAAAATTATTAAATTGAAGCATTAATTTAAAGATTAGGAACTTGACATTTAGATACCTTTATTTTGTTATAAGAATGATCCTTTAAATCCATCACATTTAGGAATTTATATATGTTTTGTTCCATTAATGGAATGATCTCATTCAACAAGATATTGCTTCTTTATGTTCAAGAAACTGAATTTCCCTTAAAGCAAGAAAATGATTTAGATTTTGGTTAAGAAAAGCATGATTCTTTAAAATAGTTTATTTTACAAAATAATCAAATGAAAGTGATCAATAATCAAGAATTAGTTAAAAAGAGGTTACATCAACACAATTATAATGGTGTATACATAATATATATAAACATGGATATTGCAATATGGATATAATAAGAGTATTATAATAATAGATATAAGTATATGTATAGCTTAAGATTGAGATGAAGTTATAATGCAATTAGAGTGAGTAATTAAAGTAATAAACAAGTTAGTAAGTACTTGTAAAGTAAAATACATCAGTAATAGATGTTATAAGTTAGTAAGAATTAACAATAGTAAGAGAAATGTTAGTAGACATTAGCAAGAGTTTGCAGTAAGTATAAGCTTGTAGTTAGAGTTTGAGAGATTGAGCAAAACATATATAAGTTGCAAGAATGCCTGAATGAAATGCATGATACATACAACAATTAATTTTAATGTGCATGTAATTACAAATGATACATGATACAATTCAGGGTGAAAGCAAATGATTCAAAATTCTGGATACATGCAAGTATGCAAGTAATGCAAGCTAGAGTGCATGCAAATGATCTTATTTGAACTAAAAATAAGGCATATGCATGATAGTGATATGCATCAAGCAAATGATAAGCAGTCAAGTGAAAGGAAACATACTATGCAACAAGGCGCAGCGGAAGTACTTGCCCGACATGGGTGAAATTTAAAATTTCATTGCATAGCTCTTCATCAAATAAAGAATTCCAATCCCCAAGTTCCAATTTGCAATTAACACATAGCTAAAACAAACACACAAGCATGTATACACAACCACTTCGAAGCACAAGTTCAAGAACAACTCACTTATTTCTCCGAGTGCTTGAGTAGAAGATTTAACTCTTGAATCATATGCCCTAGTCACCCAAGTGTGTGACCTCTAGCTTGAAACACCAAGTCACCTTCTTGCCTAGATCAAAGTAGAAGCAAGTATCCTCTCTTATGATGACCCTCACAAGAACTTGATCTATATTAATCTTCCTAGCAAGAACAATAAGGGTTGATGTGTTTTCTTGAATTGGTTGAAGATGGCTTAAGTTTTTATCCCACAAAAGCCTCCATTTTCTTTTTGCTCAACTCTTGAACAAAACTACCATTAGAGCTCTAAAGGTTAGCAAGAGATAGCCATCCAAAAAGATTGATATCAACCAACATAAAAGGATAACAATTAGTGTAGAGATTGCCACCTTATCATGATATCATCATGACATCATGCATGACATCACCATGACATTATCCATGACATCACCATGACATCATCATGACATCATCCATGACATCATGTGTGATAGGAAACATGCTATGCAACATACTAAAGCGGAAGTGTATGCCCAAAAGGGTGAAAAACAAAAATTTTCACTTGCATAGTTCTTCATCAAATGAAGAATTCCAATCCCCAAGATCCAATTTGCAATTAATACATAGC